>VWPW01028069.1:0-55293 GCA_013389825.1 Crypturellus undulatus | reverse complement strand
CTGCTGCCGCTGCTGCTCGCCGTGCCCGCGCTGCGCGGCGCGCCCGCACCAGGTAAGCGAACAAAGGCGCCGCGCCGCCCGCCCGCCCCAGGTGCGCGGGGCCGCTCAACGGCCCGCGGCAGCCGTTAGTAACGGCCGTTGGGGGGGGGGGGGCACATCCACCGAGCGCTGCGCGCTGTGCGTGTGTGTGGAGGGGGGAGTCGCGTAACGGCTTCTTCTCCGCGTTTGTATGTGCACACATAGCGCATATGTAAATGTATGTAGCATATGCGTGCGGGGAGGCGAGGTTCGGCGGCATGATGTCATCTGCGAGCCCCTTCCCCCGCGGGGGAGGGCGGTGCGAGAGGGCCCCCCTGCGTGTGAGGCTGGGCGGGAGTGATGCCCCGTGTCAGTTGGTAGTAACACCTGCGGGTGCAGGGTGCGCTGCCTTGCTTTTTCTTTAAATATACATATATATATATGTATAATTTATTTTTCGCGGTTTGTAACATAGAAATCAAGCGTTTGGGATGAGGTGTCAGCAGAGCCCCTTGAAAGACTAAGCGCTGCTTTCCTCGCACACAAACAAATCACTGGCTGCGCGCAGAAAACTGCCAGCGCTTCGGAGGGTGGACGTGTTCTTCACATAGTCCAAAACTCACAGGCATCTGTGATCTTTCCCTCCCCCCCTTCTCTGAGAGCCCTACATATGAAAATTAGTCTGTAGTTAAGCATGCAGTTTAATCACAAAGATGTCTCATTTGTTTCTGCTCCCATAGCGCTAGCTTGATTTTTAATATTACCTTTATTTAATAGAGCCACTGATATTTCAAAGAATGAGCCATTTTTTTTTTTTTTTGCTCCAGTTATAGGCTCTCCTGGTAGAGGCCATGTATAAAGTAATACATTTTTATCAACATCTCTGTTGGGGTAAGATGTGGTAAAATCATGTGTTAACCTGTTTCACAAAGTAGACCAACCGGTGTTGACCTTTCTCTTTAAACTGAAAATGCTGTGAGAACTGTGGTATTGTTGGCTGCTTAAATGTAGGAAGCCTTGAGATGTGCTGTGTATTGTGCTATCATAGTAATAGTTTATCTGCAGCTCAGAAAGTAGTTTTGGAGCTGTCTGTTAGCTTTTTAGTCGTTAGGCTATAATGCAGCTCCCTTTATAGCCAACGAGAGGTGTTCCGGTTTATTTTTAACAATCGGATTGTTACGACGAGAATTCATAATTTCTAGTAAGCTTCAGAGATATTTTCTTACGTTGTAGCACCAGAAAGGAGGAGGCAAGGGGACAACTTAGTTTTGGAAGAATTTGGTTTGTTTTTCCTCCGAGGTTAATGGAACTTGGTTGGGTGTCTTTTTGTAGATTTAGATGGCAAGTCAACAGAAGCTTTTGTTTCATTGTTTGCCTATTACTTGGTAGCTTTTAGCTGAAGTTTTTGCACAGCTCTAAACTTTTGTGTTAATGCTATGCGTTCTTGTATAGCTTGCAAACAACAGTTAAAATATTATGTAACTTAACGAGTTTTCGGGCTGTTTGGAGAGAACATTAGGCGACAATAGATCTCACCCAGCACAATGGGTGCTTTCCTGTTTAAGATTGTTCAGACTGGGGCAGGAGCCTTCAAACTTTCGATTTGTGAGCCTGCTCTTTGGTCTTTTTTTCCCCACTGGGCATGTGAATCATGTACACTGAGCTTTGGCATAATAAGAACAGACTTACTTTTCACAGGATATTTTGCAGAGACACTTTAGAAATGGTCCATTGATCTAGAGAGCTTTGAAGAAAGCAGTTTGCACAGAACATTTTCTTGTTGTTGTTCCCTTTTCATTAAGGTGAAATGCTTTATTAAAAAGCACACCAGGAATCTGATTTCTGCCTTTTGGGCCCATAATTTTTAACAAGGTAGGACAGAATTTTATCCTGACTTTTTCTTTAGCCTTAAAGTGCTTTAGTGTTATGGTGGTGATAACAAACAGAAGGGATGATGTGCACTGGTCATATGCAGTAATCTTGGATGATGTTTGCTCGATTGCTTGAGGAACAATCAGGGTTTTGCAGCAGGCTTCAAACTCCCTAGCAGCACCTTTGGTACTGTTCACTTGCTTTTTGATGCCGTTTGGTCTTTAATGGTAGGAGAATGTCTAGAGTGATCTCCAACAGCTTAAAGCTATGCAAAAGAAGCATATAGTAAGACAGACAGGGGAATGGCTATTACAGCTATTTGCTTGCAGTTGAAACAGTGAAATGAATGTCAGTACTTAAGAAAATTAAGTAATAAATCATCGTGGATTTTGGAATGCTTGATCCAGCTCCTACTGAAGTCACATGTTGCTGAATCAGGCGTTCAACTTCCACAATTAAGCAAATGCTGAACTCTCAGAATGTGAATGGACAGCTGGTGCTAAATTTGGTGTTTGAATACCTTGGTGAATGAGAGCTTTAGTCGGGCTCTGCAAATGTCTTGCTGCTTGGCCACGGTTATGTTTTTGATTTAGTTTTGTTACACAGTCTACACAAGTCCTGCAGTGACAAACAGGAGAGTTTGTCTTGTTATGCTGCTGCAGTGCTTTGAAGGGAGAGAGGAGTGCTATGCGCCAGGCCAAGGAGTCTCTCTGGAGTTTCCTCAGAGACTCCAGGACTAAAGATGAGGTGTTGAGGTCAGGAGAGAAGATCAGATGCAGCTGCCTTATGGGACAGTGGCAGGATGTTGTTTATTCAGCCTAATTACAGGAAGGTGTTGCAAGGCACTTTAGTGGGCATTGTGTCTCCTGTGACCAGTTCATCTTGTCAAGCTGACTTCCAGTTAATTTTCACAGAAGACCCATATGGTTGGAAGCCTCCCATTAAGGCTGCTTTCTATGCTCGCTTTGTCAGCTTTGTGTCTACAAGCTACACTTAGCCTTGCCAGAAGAAATGTGGTTTTTGTTTGCATGTTCTTTCAAGAAGTTAGAATGCTAAACAAGCAAGTGGATAGTGCAGCTTTTTGTTCAGTTGTCTGTTTTGAGGGTAATGTTTGTGCTGTGTGGAGCTTGGTCTTAAATTTCTCAGACATGCATGGAACTTTACTTAAAAAAAAGAAAGCCATGAACAAAGTAGCTTGTAATAGCTTTGTCCTACCTTGTGTAATAGACTTCAAGAACTGGGCACGCCAAAGAGCAATAATTCTTGCTGCAGCACAAAATTTAGAGCTCTTGAGAGGGTGATTGTGGCGAGTAGGAGATTCGGACAACCCTGTTCTCATTCCTTAATTCAGAATGTGTGTGTTTGTGTGTAAGGGAGAGTTCCCTGGGAGAAGCAAAGTGAAGCAGAAATAGACTCCTCTACACCCTCACTTCAGCTGTGGGAGACGTGTGGCTTTCCTTCTTTTGAAAATAAGTATGTTTATGGCTGTAAGTACTAGCGTGTCTCCAGCTTTATGTGGTATACAGTACAGATAATACTAACTGGATAAGGGCTGTATTAACTAAGACTGTGTCATGGGAACTTAGGTGCAACCATATGAAAATGGCACAAGAAATCTTTTAAATTGTCTCAAAACCCCAAAACTATCACCTTGTAGCGATAAGTGAACATGCAAAATTATACACAAGCTGGAGTTAAAAGAAATTGAGAATTAGATTTTCTCTGAGTCTTTACCAGTGTAGTGGCTTTTATATTCCCGAGAACTGTGATTTGATGTGTTTTTATTGCTTTAAGAGTCATATATCTTTGTGCTTTTCTTCAGTAGTTTCCAAACATATGAGCAATAACAAATTTGATTGGCATACGTATTCCCACTCCCTATATATGCTATGTTTTCAGCTGTTGATGTTATTTAAGTCAGCTGCTTGGGAAGACTAAAGGAAAACCTTTCACGAGAGCAAGGGATTAGTGGTATTTTCTTGCTAGTCCATGAGAGAGAAAGAAAACATAACTGACCGTTAGTAATCACATCATTAATTACATCAGTGTGTTTAATTGCATGTAAAATGCACAGAATAAATGCTGGAAAAAGCTAGAGTGGGCTAACAGACCTAGTTTTTACAGCTTTAAGATGTTATAAAATACTTTTAAGGAATAGTAGCTTTGGAGGGGGAAATATCTATTTCAGTTGCAGTTTTCTATACTATGTGTTTTGCTATAGGTTGAAGGGATATATGTTTTGGAGAAAAAGTAATCTGAGAATTCAGCTGCTTGTATTATTGAGGCTAGAAAGCAAACAATAGTTCTTGAGTTCTTCAGTTTCCCTTCTGAACAGCTTTAATACCCGTATGCTGTGGAGCATGCAATTAAAATCTGGCAGATTGTGACTGCTGTGAAATGGATGTTTTCTTTGCTGCTGCTTTGAAAGTGATTTTTTTTTTTTCCAAAATGATGCAACAGCCATATTTAGGCACATGGTCTTATGTGCCCTTGGTAGAGACCTTTTTTTTTTTAATCTTCTAAAATTTAAGTGTATTTTATCCTTGCAAAACCTCCCCTATCTCTTAGTACTGATTGGGGTTTATGTGTACCTTGACAGAACTACTAAACCTGCTTCCCCCAGGCCACAATGATATGTGAAATCTGACTACCATGTAAAAGTTGACTCAGACTGTTTCAGCATTTAGGCTGGATTGATTGTTAAGAGCTGTCACCTGTCTGGCTTGTGTTTGAGGATGTATCTGTGTTGTGCAAGGAAAGGTTTTCATGTCTTTGGGGAAACTTGGGTGTCTACATTGTACAAAGTTGTGTGATGTTGCTGAGTTTCACTGGGTGGAAAGAGGGGGAAGCGAAGGAGAGATGGCTCTTAAAAGGAATCAACATGGAACTGCCTCTGTTAGGGCTAGAAGGGGAAATAGGTCTGGGATGAGGGAGACTGCACTGTGGATGTTTATCCCAGAGGAAAAGCACGGCAGCTTATTAATGGCATGAGCTGCTTGGGCAATGCTAACTTGGTAGAGGAGGTGAATAGTGTTGAAAGGAGAAGATAGAAGTAGGAAATGTGTGGAACTAGCACAAGGGTGGAAGAGAGCTGGTTGCAGGAATCAAGTTTTAAATTTAGGAACAGAAAAGCTTCTACCTGCTGCTTTGGGACATTTTTTCCAGAATTTGGTGTGGAACCCAGGGTTTTGGGATACTGTTATTTTACTCCTCTTAGCCAGGAGCATGGCGATTGGCTGCTACTTGGGCTTTTGGTGAATGTATGTGATTTAACCATGTGACAGAATTGCTTCTCATGGTTTGTTTTTAAAAATGGAAAATTTTCTCCACAGAACTGTAGCGGGATAAAGACTGCAAAGACAAAAAACAAAAAGTGGTAAATACTGAAATTAAAATCTCCTGTGCAACTTTAGATCTTTCCTCCTATGCATCTAGGTTTTGCTACTGCCTGTACTAACATGATCACAAAGTGGTTGTGTGTTTGTATATGTATGTTTACAAACATAAGACTATATCTACATGCATGTTAGTTGTGTATTAATAGTTATATGCCCACATAAATATGTATACATGTGCACACCCACATGCAGACAGGACCACCATCATGTTCAATATACAGAATTGATCCTGCTCTGGGGAGAAATCAATGGTGGATAGTGAATATAGCAATTATCTGTAGGGCTTACACTGCCTTTGTGGCAGATGGTTGAAGGTGTGAAATGAATGAGGCAGAGGCAATAGAGGAAGATTTTTTTTTTTTTTTAAGGTTTCCCTGTTAATGTAGTTAACTGTTTTCCTAGCTGATCAAATTCTGTTGCTGTTGCAGAGTTCCAGTGTGTTGTGAGCAAATTACTTAAACCGGGCATCCCACGGGTGGTCACTAGCTATGTGTTCCTCATTTACTGGACTTGAGACCTCTGGGATCTACTTTGCAGAAATGCTGAGTGCTTACAGCTGCAACTGAAGGCAAGGGGAGCTATCCTTGAATAGAAGTGTGTGTGTGTAATTTTAAAAATTCGTTATGCTTTGAACCAGGGACACAAAATCTAACCTTGTTTCTTAGTTTCACATCTGTAAGGTTTGCATTCTTAGAGGTATTTTGAAATATCAAATAACAAAAGATTGAAATGTTCAGCTACAATAGCTGATCACAAAAGAAAAGTTCAGTAGGAAAAAAAAGTCTTGTGTTTAGAACAGTAAAAATCCAATGGATCAGTCTGTCATTCATTGCTTCCTTGACTTGAAAATATTGGAAAAAAGAAAAAATATTGGAAGAAAGAAAATATTTCCAAAGAAATGGAAACTAACAGGTGGTGATATAACAGTGTGCATTCATCGATAACAAAGAATACTAAGCTTTCTTTTAGGTTGAATTAATGAGCCTTGGGAATGGGGGTAGCTATGCTGTATCCAAATGTCTGAGGATTTTTAGTTTTAAGTTCAGAAAAACTTATTTTTATGGTTGCTGGTGTTCTCGCTTTCGTTTTATGTCAGTGTCAGCCTACGTGCCCTACTTGTCTGTGGTCACATATAAACTGCTAACCTCTTTTGTCTCCTTTCGCGTTCCCATTCTGATTTGGAGAGACTTCTCCTCCTTGATGCCCCTGATTATGATTTTGAATCAGTTTCTGCCATCTGGTAAAGATAAGTGTGTCTCCTGGTCTGAAATAAAGGGAAGAGCCTAAAACTGACTATTAATCATTACCAGCAAGTAAGGTGGGGAGGGATTGCATAATGAGAGGGGCCTGAAAATCTGGAGGCTTTTCAAGAAGGTACCACAAAGACTATTTTGTCAGCTTTAGTACAGTGCTCTTATCCTTTATACTAAAGAAATGAAATCCCCAAAGTAAATCTTCAGTGTACCGTGTATATTGTGTGCTGTGTGTGTCCCATGAAAGTATCAGTACAAAAATCTATTTAACAAGAAACTATCAACATAAAATAATATGGTTAAGTGAATTCCAGCTAGTATTTTGAAGGACTATTAAAATCTCTCCCAATCTTTTTGAAGTGCTGCATATATTATCCCTGAGGGGTGAGCTACAAGTAAATGGTGTTTTTACAAGTAAAAAACATGTGTGAATTTTATTCATTAATAAACTATTATTTATATATGTAACAAGTGGAAATGAAAGGCAGTATTAATGTTCAGACACATTGATATTTCCATGAAATCCCCAGTTAAGAGAGTTGGAAACTTGTTTGCTTTAGTACAAAAATTGGGATTAGCTCTTGTTTTTAGGAAGTGGAGATGATGGTCAGAAGAGGTCCATGTGAAAGTAATTAATTGTCTCAGAAAGGTAGACAGTACAGGTAAAGATACTTTTCCTTACTCAGTGTTGCCACAATCACTGTTTTCAACTGCATTTCCTATTGCATGCTTCCATACCAAATAAGAAAATCAAACTTTTTACCTGTGTTCTTACCTGAGAAGAAGGATATATTTTATATGGTTTTGTGTCAAAAGTGATAGAGATGTTTGTAGATATTTCGTAAGTAAAACATCTCATTTAGTGGCAGTTGTCTGATACTATTTGCTTGCCGTTTGCTTGGTATGAGCTAGATTAGATACTGAGTATATCTTGCCTCTCTGTCTGGGGTCATAATTCTCTTGTAAATAGACTCGTATATGCACATTTTAGCAAGAACTACTCTCAACCACAAAGCCATGCTGCGTGATTTAATTCAGCATAACTTGGCATCATTTGGAAATAAAACTCCAAACATTTATGTAGAATGTCCCTCTGGGCTCCTATCAGGTTACATTTTGGACAGAAAGAAGAAGGTTGTGTCTCAGCTGCGCGGTATTCTGCTTAAGTAACTTCTTTAGTGCCTGTCTGCAGTTAGTGCATTTAAAACTGGAACTAATGCTAACTTGGGACGAACTTGTGTGCTATATCGGATTAGAAATCACATGTCACAAAGACAGAGAAATCCTGATCTGGATCAGAAATCTGGTTTGAAGATGGTTTCAATTAGGAGCTGACAGTGACCTTACTTCCTGTCCTTATGCTGAAAGATGAAAGAGATTTGGGCTTCTAGCCATTGACATTCGATTTTGAAAAGACGTAATTTGTTCCACTGTGAAAGAACTGGGAAAAGTTTTTCTTTTGTCTTTCCTGAGAGCATGTGCTTTCCTTAGTAACTTGGTTTAAAAAAAAATCATACAAATGCTTATCAATATAAAAACCAATTTTCTGTCAAAAAATACTTTATCCAGTGTTAGTTCAACTGAGAAATTTTAGAGATTTTTTTTCTGTTTACTTTGTGTACTTCTGTAAGTATACAGCTTCTGTGAGTTACTTTCTTGCTTATACTGCAGCTACTTTCTTAAACTATAAAAATTGTCAGAAGGACTAGGATAACTGAGCAATGTGAAATGAATGCAAGTCCATTTTGCTTCTCTTAAGATGGGATTCCTAGTAGACAGTGCCACTAGAAAGTAAAATCTTCTTAAAGAACTTGCAAGCATTACATATTTCTTGAGTAGCAAAACTCAACATAGTTTCTGTACTGAAGCATGAATTCTTACGCAGTGTGTTTACCTCAGCTGCTTATTATATGTAAAAACTGAGTTAACATGAAGATGGTTCTGGAAGTCTTATTTTAAGGAGTTTCTTTCAGATTTACCAAGCTTGTACTCAGTTACTTGTTTTTCCTTCTTGAATGAGCCAAAACATCATTTAAACAAATGCTATTTGCAAATGAGACTGTTTTGGCAGTTTAGAATGGCTGTATTAGTTTACAGTTTATTTGGAAATAAAATACATCCCAGAAGAACGGAATAACATTTTTACTTTATGCAATATCATGTATTCAGTGCAAACATCCTTATTATTCAGATATGACACTTCAGAAATGTTCTATGGTAATAGACTGCTTTCCCTCATTCCTAAATAGTATAAACCTCAGAGGTCATATTTAAAACTTGTTCCGTTTGAGTGTAGTCTTAAATAGCTTTCTATTTTTTTTTAAAAATAGAATAATGTATAAATTTATCATCTTCCAAATACCCAAGCAAGAGTTTATCTGCTTTAGAAAGAGAAGTATATCAATCTGAGTGAATGCTTTAAGCTCCTACTTCCATTTCTCGTAAATCAGGAGAAGTTATATTTCTATTGAATTAGTACGCTAATTAGTGCATAGTAAATAGTTTTCATAAGCAATCAAAGCAGTCACTCAGCAGAACAGATATTTCTAGAATATACTTATAATCTCAGGCATGTAGCCCTCATTGGCACTAGTACACCTGTTTGTCTTAGGAAGAACTTTAATACCTTTTTTTTTTTTTTTCCTTCATTGATGTGTTTAAGGAGTTGAAATGAGTGATGGTAGGTGTGGTTTCTTGTTTGTAACTCTTTAAACAGCTGTTTGCAAGTCAGGCCACCTATGGTCACTAACAACTTAATTCTGACAGGTGAAAAGTGTGTTTTCCACCCAAAAGATCTTGCAGAAGATCTAGCATTCCATGTTGGTGGATATGGAGAATGATGCATTCCTATATATGAAAAGCATTTTGATAAATGGGCTGTTCATCAAGCAAATAGCAAGTAAAAACACCACATGTTCTTCTGTTTCTGTGCATCATAGCGAGGGACAATCTTTTTAAAAAGCAGAAACATCAACAAAAAGCAAAAACGCCCCCCCTCCACCCATATGATAGTTAGAGACAGCCTTTGGAGCTCAGCCTTGTTCTGTATCCATGTTTTATATTGCTGTATATCTGAAAGGTTGACTTATCATACTTAACTTTTCAAGTAGAGACAAGAGACTGAGACAGTTCCATAGATGTGGTAATGTGGTTTCTTTCATCATCTTTTGTTCAAATATAGCAAGTTTTTGTGGGAGAAGATTGGGAAAGATTCTATCATCTTTCCCCTTTTATTTATTTTCCTATATTCTGTGCTGTCTTTATGTCTCAGTTGCTCTCCTGGAGCGAAATTCCCATTTGCTTCCTGCTGAAAATGAGGAGAGAATGACATGATTCCAGCTTTGGCTGGTTTTGCACTCCCTGTGTTTCTTCCAAGCTTTTAAGGGGGAAAGCAGAACTTGTTAGGCATGGCTGGGGTTTCTTCTTTTGGAGGAAAGGAAGACTTGGAAGAGGAGAAAGGAGGAAGAAAGCAGGAGTGCAGCCTCTTGGCAGACATGACTTTCTTGTAATGTCAGGCTGTGGTTCCACATTATTGTTCCATGCAGGGGCAAATCCAGTTTAAGATGCTGCTCTTACTTTTATCTTAGTTTGTCATGTCAGCTTTCTGGAAAGCTGTGTTATATGCTGTATTTGGAAAACAATTCTTTAATTTTATGTTCTTCACTTTAAATAGGTCTTGAAATCCTGCTTGGATCAGAGACATGAAGGCAATGGAAGTGGCACCTTTTGAGCACAGAATTGACCACCTGGGGATGAGAGGGTGGGGTGAGAACCTTTTAAAGAACATCTGCCCCTGACAGAATGGCGTTATGGCTCTATTTTACCCTACTGAAATTCATTTAGGAAGCAACTATGTTAGAACTAAATAGCCTCTGCTATTGAGAAGCCTTCATTTAAGCAGTGACTTTGTCCTTATTTGGAGTAGGTTACTTATGAGTAATTTTTATATGTCTATATTCTTGTGTTTGGGAAGCTTTATCTCCTGAACGGAGACCATTGCTTTTGTAAGTCGTTCAGTTAATTCAGAGTGTAGGGAAATAGTCATATCAGTATTCCTTTGTCCTCAGTCACTTCACGCTTGATACAGAAGGCTCCAGTGTTTCTCTACATGAAGAATTTTTCCTCTCTGACAGGTTTAGAGAACTAGTATTGTGGCTAATAAGTTTCATCAGGGCATTACACTCTTTTCTAAAAATTGCTTTCTGTTTCAAAGTTTACTTCAAAATTCCTTGCTTTTTAGCCTCTAGATGGGTACTTCAGTTTCTTTACACACTTTTTGCATGCTCTCTGCCTGCATTGCCCTGCAGATCCCCAGCACTGCTGACACTAGGCTCCCTTCCATCTGTCTTCCTCCCTGCGTGACAGCTGCTGCTCCCTCGTTGTGCTTCACAATGCCAGAGGACTAGTTAGAGCACTGGCCATACTTCTGTCAAATGTGCTGCATTTTTGCCTCCCTTGCATATCTGTGCCTTAGGCCACCACCTTGCAGGTGTGTCTTCGGTAGTGCATAAATCAGGCTCTTACTAGATTCCAGCATAACGAACAGTCTGTGTTTGTCTAGGGGGCAGCATGACATGCTAAAGAGAGGACACAAATGTAAGTGAAAGCCCTCGGCAGCCTTAACTCAACTAGCTGAGTGTCCAGGACAGTGTGAAAAGCTTGGCTGGTATCTGAGAAAATGTTAAAGCTTGAATTTGTGACCCAGTATATCCCCAACTACAGTCAGGCTATGAAGCATCTTATGATACATCATGCAGTTTACCTGTTGATGAATTAGTGCTGCTTTAGATATTTTTCCGTGGCATCCAAGAGAGATCAGGATCCCAATCAATATGTGTTAGCACTAACTAGCTGCTGAAAATGTTTGTTCCCATTTGTGATTGAACACTGCCATGTATGAGACAGGCCTTGAAAATGCTGTTTGTCAGCACCAGAGACAAAAAGTGTTTGTAGTGAGCACATCCAGCAAGTGCACAGAGTTCTGGTGAATCCTTTGAGTGTTGCTGCTGGCGGTTTTCCTGCTAACAGCCCAGTTGAGTGAACAAGGTGGCCTCTGATTTGTTACCTTTGCTCGGAAATTGATAAGAGGTCAATTTCACTCAGGCTGACTGGGGAAAACTGATTGAGAGAGCAGCAAGAGACACCAGGTGCTAGAAAACTCAGGACTGCCCCAGTGTTGTGATACTGGAGGGACCAGGAGTAGATGAAAACTCTGAAATATTTTGGAGAAACATAAAGGCAAAAAAGAAGCAGACATTATTGTGAAGCAAACATATTTATTTTATCTTGATGTCCCTTAAAGACAAATGATTTTTTTTTTAAGCATGTTATTTTAGTGATGGGACAATGATTTGGGGAATGGAATGGAAGTCCTACTAGGAGTGAGTCATTTGAGGCCATGTATATGGTAGGTCAGTTCTGAGAGACTTTTTTTCAGTATTATATGGAGTAAGAATAACCGTCCTTGTGAGTTCCTAAATTATGATTTAGATATCGCATGGACAGGGAGTATTAAAAATTCTAAAGCATCTCTGGGACTAAAATAAAACAAAAAAATCTGAATACAGCTAATTAGTAGTACAATTCTAAATAGTATTTAAAATGAAGAAGAGCTTTTTGGCAGAATAGGTTTTCACTGAAAAGTAGATTTTCTGCTGTGTCCCTCCATAATGGAGTAAAAGTTTACTCTGCTTCGTTAGCTTTGATAATATGATTTTGCATTGCCTCTAATAAATGATGTAGGAAGTATTGCAGCAAGTATGTGTGTTAGCAATACATGACCTTAGTCATATATTGCTTCTTTCACAGTGAGAATTTAATATATTCAAAATAAATATTTGAAGATTAATAATAGGTGTTTATCCTTTTCTGTCCAGCATGGCCTTTGAGATGGATGCAGTGAGAAACGGTCATGTGAAGATCTTGCCTGCAACTTAGGCTGAGATTAGAGCTGGTTTATGTAAAACAGTCTGGAAACTGTCAAATTCTCAATTTGCTAATCTTTGGGAGTGGGGAAGAAGGGCAGAAAGGCTTAGGAGGCTCAAACCTTTAAATAGAGCTCAGTACAAATCTGAACTCACTGGCTTTTTAAAGTACTGCAAGTACTGAAAACAGGTTTTAGTAGCTAAAAAAAATTAGTAAGAAGGTGAGTATTTGCTGGAACAGACTTCCCGATCGGAAATACCAGTGTAAGTCTTTGCTGTGAAGTGATACGGTATTGAACATTCAGATTTTCATGGCTTCATTTTTTTCCCCCCCTGCATGTTCCCATATGTTTGTTGTGGGAATGCTGGTGTGTGACTTGCATTTGAGGAAGATATAAAGACTTAATATAGAATCTGACTCCTTTTCTGAACAGAATATATGGCCACAAACTTGATGTGGTAAAGGGCTTTTCATTGGTCACTCTTTTGAGTTCAGTGGAGCAGGAATGAAAGTGAAGGCATTTTCAGATTTTCCAGTTGGGAAATAGATCCCTGTGGTAGAAAGACCTAGTATCTGAATTAACTTTTTGTCCTCTGATCTGTATGTTTTCTTCTTCCCATATCAAACTTGAATTGTGTGTTTATCACTATTTAATGTAGTATCACAAAATCCTTGAGGTTGGAAGGGACCTTTGGATATCATTTAGTCCTGGCTAAGTAAAGACACCTAGAGCACATTACATAGCCTTGTATCCAGATAGCTTTTGGATATCTTCCAAGGGATAGATTCCACCACCTCCTTGGGCAGTCCCTTCCTGTGTTCTGTCATGCTCACAGTAAATCATAGAATCATAGAATGCCTAAGGTTGGAAGGGACCTCTAGAGGTCATCTAGTCCAACCCCCCTGCACACGCAGGACCACTTAGAGCACGTGGCACAGGACTGCATCCAAGCGGGTCTTGAAGATCTCCAGAGAAGGAGACTCCACAACCTCTCTGGGCAGTGTTTCTTCATGTTCAGGAACTTCCTGTGCTTCAGTTTGTGTCTTTTTGCTTCTTGTCCTGTTTCTAGGCACCACTGAAAAGACTGAAAAGAGTCTTCACTCACTGTCTTCATACCCTCCCTTAAGATACTTATACACACTGTTAAGATTGCCCCTTAGTCTTCTCTTTTGCAAGCTGAAGAGTCCCAGCTTCTTCAGCCTTTCCCCCAAGGCAGATGATTTATTCTTAATTATCCTAGTAGTCCTTTACTGGCCTTGGTCCAGTAGCTCCATGTCTTTTTTTGTCCCTTGGAGCCCAGACCTGGCTACAGTGCTTCAGACGTGGCCTCAGCAGGTCTGTGTAGAAGAGGAGGAGGTTCACCTCCCTCTACTTTTTGGCACTGCCTTTCCTGATGTACTCTAAGATTCTCTTGGCCTTCTCAGCCACAGGGCACATTGCTGGTTCATGGTCTGTCAGTCCGAGAGGACTCCCAGGTGCTTCTCTGCAGAGCTGCTCTCTAGCAGGTCACCCCCAGCCTGTCCTGGTGCCTGGGGTTATTCCTTCCTAGGTGCAGAACCCGGCACTTCGGTGAGTTAAACTGCATGATGTATAAGCCACTCTTCCCAGTCCTTTATCTTCAGCAAACTTGCTGAGGGTGCCTCTGTCCCTTCATCCTTGAATACTAAGTTGAACGAGCCCAGTATTGAGACCCCTTGGGGACACAGCTGTCTATGGGCTTTTCACCCCTGAGCACAGGTCTCTGAGCTCTGTCCCTGAGGCTGTTCTCAATCCACCTCACTGGGCACTCATGTAGCTTGCGCTGGCTGAGTTTTCCTATGTTATGGGAGACTGTGTCAAAAGCCCTAGTGATGTCAAGGCAGATTCTCTCCCTTCTTTTACTCAGCCAGTCATCCTGTCATGGAATGTTATCATGGTTTCCCCTTTGTGGATCCTTACTGGCTTCTCTGGATCATGTTATTATTTCGCATGCCTAGAGGTGGCATTCAGGATGAGATTTCCAGGGTTGGAGGTGAGGCTGACTGGCTTGTAGTTTCTTAGGTCTTCCTCTTTGCTGTTTTTTAAGACAGGAGGGATATTATTTTTCTTGCACTGCTNGGTCTTCCTCTTTGCTGTTTTTTAAGACCGGAGGGATATTATTTTTCTTGCACAGGTACCTCTCCTGTTCTCCATATCCTTTCCAAGATGACTGAGAGTGGCCTTGCAGTGACTTCCACCATCTGCCTCGGCACTGGCGAGTGCATTCCATTGGGTGCCATGAAATTGTGGATGTCATCATTTTCTTAAATGATCGTCTTCAAACCTGATCCTCTTCCACCAGGAAAGGGTCTCCCTTTCTCTAGCCATTCTCTGGTCTCCAGGGTGTGTGAGGGCTGATCTTTGCAGTTGGAACTGAAGCAAGGGAAGCCTTCAGGATCTCTGCCTTGTCTGTATCTGTCATCACCAGGGTCCCTTTCCCATTTGGTAGCAGAACCACATTTTCCGTAACTTTCCTTAGTGGAGGGTTGTGATGCTACTTTTTGTTCTTCCTTGTTGCAGGATCCTCAACTCCACCATCTGATGGTCGCTGCAGCCAAGGCTACCCTCAGTTTTGTGATCTCCAACCAGCCTTTCTTTGTCTGCTAGTACAAGGTTGAGCAGGCCTCATCTCCTCTATCACCCGTGTCAGCTGTTGTAAGTGCTCTCCTGAACCTCCTGCTTTGTTTGTGTCTGGCTGTGTTGTTCCTCTAGCAGATTCCTGGGTGTTGATCTTGCAGGCAGAGAAGCTTTCTGATGTTGATACCTTCAGCTTATGGCACCTCTAAGAACAGATGTGGCACATGCATGGCACTTGATAAACTAGTGATACCTTTTAGAAACTCTTAGTATTCGGGATTGCCAAATTTGTCCTTTTTTTTAAGTGGAAAAAGTCTGGTCACAGTCAATGCATTTCTCTCTTAAGTATTCAAAATGACATAATCTTCTGAGTTTTACTTTTACCCACTTTAAAAACCCTTTGGAAATTTCTTCTGTCTTCCTGTGAGCTTGAAATATTTCTTTTAAATAAAATCATAATTTGCCTCTTGAAGAACAAAAGGAGATACTAAAATATTCTGACTTTCTTAAAGAACAAAAGGAGATGCTAAAATATTCTGGCTTTGAACCCATCTGAAATGTGTTGGATTAGAGGGGGGAGAGAGCAGAGGAAATGAGACTTAGTCAATTGGCTTAACATACTAGAGAATAAGTGGACCGTGATCAAGTCTTGGCATTGCAGTTGGGTGAAGAACAGTAAGCATATTTGGTGGTGGTTTGGGGGATTTTACATCTCTAATAACAAGTGAAGGATTTTTTTTTTTAATCCTCATTTAATTAGTTTCCTTAATAGATTTTGCTAGAATAGAAAGTGGGGGGAGGTGGAAAGTGCAGCTGTCGGGATACTGGTCTTATCCGTGTTTCATATTTGGCATGAGGGAAAAGCACAAGTACTTTTAATGAAAGACTCTTTTAGAGACTGTTGTTTGGTGTGTTTCTTCCTCTCCCCCCCCCTGCCCCCCCCCCCTTTTTTATCTTCTACCTCAGGGTATTTAGTTTTTAAAATGTAATGACTTACATATTTATTAAAACTTCTTTTGATAAGGTTTATAATCCAGAGGGTTAATATTGAGACTGCAAACTCTTACTTAATGGTTCTGGGAAGACCTAGTGTGGCAGCTGCATCAGATATCGCATAGGCGCTTGGCTTCCCTGCTCATCGTCAGAAGGCACCTTGCAGGCTCTCTTCTGTGCAGGCACTTGTCATTTTAAATGGCAATATTATACTTCTGTCAACACCTATTATAAGTTATCACATAATATACCAACTCAATGCCTGCTAAAAGTAGGCTACTACTTTGAGAACATGAGAAACATGTTGGTGAAGGGTGTATTAAATGTGTTAGCGATGTTGCTTTGACTGACAATGCGAAAGAGAAGAAATTGCTCTCTGAAGCACAAGGATGGGGTTGGGAATTGGGAGGAATGTTGAAGTCATTGGAGTGTACTTTGGGAAAACATCTGTTTTATTGAGTATTAGCTTTAAATTGAAAAGGTAATTAAATCTTTTTGTTTAAAAATACCATTGGCCAATATGTATTGGTTTCTCTTCAGTAGTAAATAAAATGAAGTGACTTTTGGATGATTATTAAAGGAATGCTTACTTCAGAAAAAAGCAGCTTATCTATTTTGTGCTTCAAATTTCTGAAGCTGCATAAAGCTGACGTACTGAAGGGATATAATACAATTCTCATTTTAAGTTTTTATATAATTTACTGACATAAAATTTTGTGCAAAGCTTTTTTTTTTTTCTAGACTTAATCATCGAAGATTGTAGTGATATGATGGCAACAGCTATTATGAAAAGCAGTAACTTTGAGGAGGGAATATATCATGAGAAGGAAGAGTTTGGTAGGTGATTGAAGTAGAGCTCACTGTGCAGTGAATGGCTGGGAATAATGTTCAGTTATATAAGTGAAAGCTTAAGTTTTCTTAATGGTTGTATGATAGCAACTGGTTTCAGAGTTTTAAGAAAAACTAATTGATGAGTGTTCAGAGAATATTCTTGTTAAAATTTGGGAAGTATGTTTCCAGGTTAAAATGTTATAAATAGTCTTTTATCATGTTCAAGAAACAATGGAGGTGTGTTTTGATTGCTATCTGTCTGGACAATTTAAATTTGGTGACAGAATCATAGAATCTTTAAGGTTGGAAGGGATCTTTAGAGATCATCTAACTGATCTTTTGGTTTAGAAGTGTGTGGTTCTGCATGGGTGATGTTCTAAATTTTCATAAAGAGGCAGGAGGAAAGAAGTCCCCAAATCAAAATGTCCTCTACCAGCTGTCAGGTCTCCCAGAGGTGTGTGGTGCTGCAAGCAAAGGAAGAAGCTCTAGAGAGAAAGCAGTGAAAGGTCCAGAGAACAAGTGATATAGACCATGTCTCTCCCATTCTTTCCTCATGGGGCGCGTTGCACCAAAGGCTTAACTTGCTTGGAATATTGGACAGTGTTTTGGATACTGTTTTTGTCATGGGCATCGTGCCAAAACTGAAATGCTGCTGACCACCATTCCTTGTGGGGTTCTGCTCAAGCCTCCTTTGCATGTTGTTGATGTGCACAGGAGGGAGCAGCTGGTGTGGGTAAAAGTGAGGCTTCTATAGCAATGGAGACTTTATAATAAATAATTCAATACAGTACTGTAGTAACTGGTATCTGTGGTTACCGGTATTAATCATTGTAATGTTCTTCTCTCTTGCTTGCTATGCCAGCCATTTACCTGGAGTTATTTGTTCTTTTGAAAACTGCAGTGAGAAAGGGTGAAAGGGCAATACTCTGTAGTTCTGTCTGTACGAATTTCACCTGTACTCTTTGAGTTCTCTGCTGAGTGAAATGTTGGCATAGGGTTTTTTGTCAGTAACTTTCTTATCAGAGATCCTGTAGATCTTGTACTTTCAGTGGTTAAGATGGTGTCATCTGAATTAGAGCCTTTAGGCTGAGCCCATTTACTGTTTAGTGTGGGGGAAGTGATGTGTTCAGATGTTTTCTGTTGTGTTGCTACCACGTTCATAACTTCTTACTGATTTCCTTGCTTTACAAGCTACATGCTACACAGCTTCTGATTTCTTTTTTTTTATATTATTCTTTTTTATTTTTTTTATTTATTTTTTTATTTTTATTTATAGGTTCCTGGGAGCTGTTGGTACAGTGATGCTAAGTCTTAAGAGTTACCTTTTTCGGAGATAATTTGGAAATAGCATATATGCTCAGGAAAATGGGAAGCAAAGATTGAAGAAAACTCGCTATAATGAAGTTTGAATGTTCCTCAGTTCACAAGACAGAATCCCAGAATGGTTGAGGTTGGAAGGGACCTCTAGAGATCATCTAGTCCAACCCCCCTGCCCAAGCAGGGACACCTAGAGCATGTGGCACAGGGTAGTACAGCTCATTTCAAACTTGGTATGGTTTGGTATGGAGAAAAGCAATGGTTGGGAAAAAGACCACTTTAATGGAGATAAGATGGTTATTTCATGGCTTGTTTCTGAAGCTGCTCCTCAGACATTTTAAAGATGTATTTGATTTTTTTCCTCAATTTGATGACAAGTAGGTAAGGATCTGCTGTGTTGCTGGGAAAAGATGTCTGATAACTTGATTAACAGTGTTATGTCCTCGGAGGTCAGAGTGAAAAAGGACAGACTTAAAAAGGGCAGTGCAGATAAAGCTACAATGAGAGCAGACTGCAGGGAAACAAAGGGAATTCTAGTGCAGGACTGATGTTGGATTATTAATATCTACAACTGGGAGTGGTTTTAGCTCTTCAAAACTAGTATATTCAGGAAGCTACTTTCCTATAAAGCTTAAGTAAGTGAATGTCATTAGTATTGTAAATTAAGTTAGTAATGTGTCTGAAAAAGTGCATGGGTTTTTTGTTGTTTGTGTGTTTTTTCTTTTTTTTTTTTTTCCCCAAGGGTTTATTCAGAATAGGCTTGTGATAGAAACTTAGGTTTTGATCTGTCTCTGGTAATACATAACTGCAGGAAGAAACCAAGCTAGTGCTGTATCTGATATGTACCTAGTGTGCTGCTTCTTTAAGCTGCTAAACTAGTCTGGTTCTTCAGATTGCCCCAAAGGGTGGATATTAGCTGGAGATTCTTCTCCTAATTTTTTTCTTAATCTCCTGCAGCTTTCAAGTGCGCTCTTGATCTGTGAAATCTGTTCATTTCAGATATGCAGAATTGTCTGCATCATCCAATTTTTGCTGAGCGATGCTGCAGAGGAAATCTTTTGGGGAAATATTTGGAAGGGATCACTTATGATCTATTCTGAAATGAGCTACATGCCCCTTTTTGCCCCAGAACTGTGATAAACACTTTTGGCTGTGTGTGATTCCTCCCCCTGCATCGTAGATGTATTTATTCCTGCATAGCTGATAGGAGTCCAGAGTCTTCTCTGGAAGTACCTAAGGTTAGGGACAGGAATGGTAGTGGGTACAATAAACTGTATCCAAGAAGCTATAGAATGTGTCAGAGATTAAGGCAGCACACAAAATATTTTTCAACTGTGGAATTCCTTATAAACATCTTGTTTTTTAGGGAACCAGATTGGTTGACTGAAAGATTGACTGCGTTTGTGGGCATTAACAGGGCGGCGTATGATAGTGGTTACCTTCTCTTACTAAGAGAAAGCTTGGGAGATCAGGATGAGCTTGAGAGAGCTCTCCCCTTGCTTAAAATCCCCAGAGGGAGGCTGTGCACAGGGACGTATAATTTCATGCCCTACATCTCAACCAATGTGTACAGTATTTGCAGATGACAGGAGGCCACTAAGCCAGGTAACTGGCTAAGGGAGACTTGTCTTTAGTCAGGGCTTTTAAACTGTCTGACTGTAATTTGTGATTGATACCGTATTGTGAGCTAAAAATGGGCATTGCTATTTCCTTTGGGAGGGTTAGATGAAATACAAAACTCTCTCTTGAGATTTCTGTTTTTCTTGCCATGTGTGCTGAGATTTTTTTTTTTTTTTTTGATACCAGACCTGGCTTTTCCTATGGATTGTATTACCTTCTTTTTGGCTGATTCATATTACTAAGATGTGGTTGTCGAAGGCGGTTACGAATTTGTGCTTTGGAATCCAGAGCTGCAAGTACCTCTCTGAACTGTAAGGGGAGTCCTCCTGGGGAGACTTCTTTATAGCTCTCTGCCCAGAGATACTAACTCACTGGGCATTGCCGCTCAAGAGAGTCTAAGTGAGACTTCCAGCTTAAATGTATAGGGTTCCCTACTGTTTCTCTTGCAGCTAACAGTATGTGATATTTCACAAACCAAAAAGAGTTTAATGTTTGTGTATTGGCAGCACATATGCCATTTGGATCCTTAGTGATATCAGTAATGGGATAATGTATATCTGCAGAGCATGGCAGTTTATCTGAGGCTCCTGATTTAAGATGAGCAGCTATGAAAATCCTATAGAAAAGGTGATTGTTGAGAATGCAAGAAGATTCAAAACCCTTCAATCCTTGACAGTGGGAAGATTTCTCTTTTTCAACATCCTTTTAGAATTTAACATGATGTACAAATCTTTATGTAGGGATACAACATACATGAAAATATGTGGTACTGTTATGCTTTTTTGCCTATTTCCACTAAGAGATAGCTGAGAAGATGGTATGATGTGGGGGATGCTTAACCCATTTAGTTCTAAAAACAACTTGTATATGGAACATCTCTTTAATAGCAAATTTTTGGTAAGTTTGGATTTATTTTTCCAGTGTCTTTGTATTGAGTGTTTAAAATAACCTGTCAGCATGAAGCTCAAGTTTGCTTTTTCCAAGAGCTTAACATAATTCACAAAGAAAGCAGAATCACCCAGACAAACAGACAAACTGTCCTCAAACTTTCAAGAATATTCTGTTGTTCTGTCTTCCAGACCTTGCTCAGAGATCCGAGAATTGTGTCAGAAAGTATCATCCTTTTACTAGAAAAAAGACTAATTGAGCAGTACAGCTTGTCATCGTTATTATTTTTACCACAGAGCAGTCAAATGAAGCCTTCATGTCCTGGTGTGAGAAGGCCGTGTCTAAAGATGTTTTTCAGGTGTGTTCTCACTGTTTCCCCGAAGTAAGAGGGGCTTTGGAGTACACAACCTACATATCTGAACTCATTGAATTGGAAAATGAAATCTTCAGCAGTATGAAAGATTCCATGGGTGGTTAGCATGAGCAGTAGGTACTGAAAAATGTAGCTGTCTTGAGGTCTTGCAGTCTGATGATTTAGAAGTAAAAAGGAGAACAGAATTATTGCAGTGTTATCCATGGTAAAGTCAACATATTAAAAGCGTGTAGAACTGCACTGCTATAATTTAAGATATGAATGCGGTCTATTTTGAGGAGTTTGATGTGCATTTCTCTGGAGAGAAAAAAAAACAAAGACTATACTGGACCTGTCCCCTTGAGGTGAAAGCAAATTCTATAGTTGGCAAGGTTAGCAGACAGCATGTGACTTCTTTTTTTTTTTTTTTTTTTTGAGAAACAAAAGATGTGCAGATAGTTTCCATCAAATTTCCATCCATATACTTGTTAGATATTTTTACTTCCATATTTCTTGAAGATTTTACGTTCCTAAGGAACTGAACGTTTTTCTCCCTCCTTCCCCTTTCCCCCAGTTAACTTTGGGGGTACATCCATTAGGTTTAAAAATAAAATTGTCAAATGTTCATTTTGAATGGAAAGTCCTTTCATGTGTATCTAGGATATTGAAACCTTTGTTTTGAGTCTGATGAATTTTAGTAAGATAATAGCCAAGCACTGCCATATATAACGTGTGTGTGTGTGTGTTTTTTTGTATATATTATATATATATATAATATGTCTATATAAAATATATAGCACACACACGTGTTGGAAAGACACAACAGTAAAAAGATAATGTGCTGGATCTCTCTGACCATCCCTGGGTGTGCAATACATCCAGTTGCATTAGAACTCATGCACTTTTCTGTTGTAACCTCTGAGCCAAGATGAGACAGACTCTCAGACTGCATGCATATCTATACAGGTGTTTATCCTTCGTGTAGCAGATAGGTAACTGAGAACAGTGCTGAAGTTGCCCAGTACCTCCCTCCCTCTCGTGCCAAGTAACGTCCATCAGGGCTGACAGGATTATTTGCTTGAAGTAAAGACTGCAAAATTGAGAGCAAAAATAGTTAGGTGTTTGTGATGGAAGTCTGTTTCCTTAGCTTCTGTGTTAGCTCTTGGAATGTCACTGGAGAATTTTTTTTTTTTCCTTTTTTCTTTCCTTACATTCCAGGTTGTCTTCATTTACTTTGTAAAACTGATGTGTTGATGTGCTACTGAAATGAGTGTTCTTTATTGTACTCTTCTGTAAATTCTCTGAAAATTTTATCCGACTAGCAGTTTAGGGATATGTTTCCCCCATTCCCTGCTTTTGGAAGCAGTAATTATGTTTAGATGTGTAATTAATTTGACTCTGGGGAAGATAAGGCGAAGTCCACCGCTAAGCAATGCACTACTTGACTTCACTAGGGTCTACCCGAGACCTATGTGGAAATAGAGGAAAATCCTAGAAGAGGTTTTGGCGTTAGAGCTCTGCAGACTGTGAGTTTGAGTTGCATGAGTCATAGAGGCATGGCACAGCTCATCCTGGTTGTTGTCTCCAAACATGTGGAGGATAAGAAGGTGCTTGGGAGTAGTCAGCATGGATTCACCAATGGAAAATCATGCTTTACTAACCTAATAGCCTTCTATGACAGAATGACCAGCTGGGTAGATGAGGGAAGAGAGGTGGATGTCATGTATCTGGGTTTTGGCAAGGCTTTTGACACTGTCACTCACAGTGTCCTCCTGGGCAAGGTCTGGAAATGTGGATTAGAAGAGTANCTCACAGTGTCCTCCTGGGCAAGGTCTGGAAATGTGGGTTAGAGTAGATGCTGAGGTGGATTGACGACTGACTGGATGGCAGAGCTCAGAGGGTGGTGATCGGTGATGCAGAGTCTAGTTGGAGGCCTGTAGTTAGTGATGCCCCCAAGGGGTCAGTCCTTGGTCCAGTCCTGTTCAATTTATTCATCAGTACCCTGGATGAAGGCACAGCCTCCTGGGCAAGGTCTGGAAATGTGGGTTAGAGTAGATGCTGAGGTGGATTGACGACTGACTGGATGGCAGAGCTCAGAGGGTGGTGATCGGTGATGCAGAGTCTAGTTGGAGGCCTGTAGTTAGTGATGCCCCCAAGGGGTCAGTCCTTGGTCCAGTCCTGTTCAATTTATTCATCAGTACCCTGGATGAAGGCACAGAGTGCTCCCTCAGCCAGTTTGCCGATGATACGAAGCTGGGAGGAGTAGCTGTGTAGCCATCCAGAGGGACCTGGTCAGACTGGACAACTGGGCGGTGAGAAACGTTATGAAATTCAACAAGGCCAGCACAGGGCTAAAAGGATGATCAGGGACTTGGAACATCTGCCCTATGAAGAAAGGCTGGGGGAGCTGGGCCTGTTCAGCTTGGAGAAGAGAAGGCTGAGGGGGGACCTGACCAGTGTATAGAAATGCCTTAAGGGAAGGAGTGAGGAGGATGAGGCCGGCCTCTTTTCAGTGGTGGCCAGTGACAGAACTAGAGATAATGGCCCCAAACTGAAACACCAAAAGTTCCACAGGAACTTAAGGAAAAATTTCTTGACAGTGAGGGTGACAGAGCACTGGAACAGGTTGCAAAGAGAGGTTGTGGAATCTCCTCTGGAGGTCTTCAAGACCTGCTTGGATGCAATCCTGTGCTACGTGCTCTAGGTGACCCTGAGTGTGCAGGCAGATTGGACAAGATGATCTCCCTTCCAACCTTAATGATTCTGTGATTCTATGAGCTTTACAAAGATGCTGAGAGTGCCAAGAGCTGCTGCTGTTGATCAGCTTGAGCAAAGGTGTAAGCTCAAGTGTTCCAGAGTGTGTGCTTGGCATTTAGGTGGCCTTTGTCTTAGCATCACAAGTAGCAGCTGCACAGGCTTCTCCCAGATCCCAGGCATCAGATGCTCCCCTTGGTAATGGCTTGGTCTCGCGAGGAACATGTTCAGGATGTTGCTGGAGTTTGCAGCTCTGGAGGCTGTGTGTAACTCCTGGCTAGCAAAGCTGCCCTTCCAGAGTGGACTGGGATTATAAATCACCATGTTTCAGTTAAAATTGAATTGCACTGCTATGACTAGCTTAAAAATATCTCTCCTGTGGACTGATTGCCTGGCTGTTGCTTACAGCATGCCATTTCTTTCATCTTTTGGCAAACTGCCCGATGTTGATGCTCTGAGAGACTGGATAGTGCATTGTATTGTATACCCGTGCGATCAGGAACACCAATTTCTACATTCTTTAAAGAACTGAACCAAGATGCTAACTGGAAAAAGTCCTACTGCAGGTTTACTTGCTGAATAGCAGAGCAAGTGCAGCATGTCGTGGTTCTGTAATATGGGAATCCCGAAGGACCCAAGGCTGTTTTAGTGAGTGCTTGGCTGGAGGTGATGCACAATTTGCAGCCTGTTGCCTAAGAGCGTTCCTGACAGCTACCCCAGTCGTATCAGAGGCATGCACAGGACAGTCTGTGGTTGCTATCGTTTAAGATGATGTTGCAAGGACTTTACTTTCCTCTAATGCATCTACTTTCTATGGGAACTTAAAGGATTGTGGTCAATAGGTTGATCCTGTCTCCGAGCACTGAAGCTTTCGAAGTGCACTGGCTTAGTGAGCCACCCTGTGCCAGTGAAGCTGCGGCAATGGTGTTCCATGCAGTACACAGCTGGTTTGAACTGTCTGCGCAGAGTTTATGCAAAACAGCCGATATTTGGTAACTTGGGAAGAACTCCTAACTTGGTTATGAGTCCAAGACCTTGATGTTTCAACTGGAAAATATTTTGATGTCGATACATTCCTGTTTGAAAGCATGCCAGGCCACTTGCTCTCATTTCTTGCATAGATCAGTGCTCTGCTTATCTGAGTGGCCAGTTAGCATATGCAGTTTCAAGTACTGAGTTTGGGGAAATATTGTGGCCCCTGGAAGGGTGCTTTCTGACCCTTGGAGGAAGAAGGAGACAGTGTGTGGCCAAAAACAAAACAGAAGAGATGACGGGTAGATGTACTGAGAGGGGATGGAAGGATTTTTGCTTTTGGCCTGTCTTGAAGCTTTTGAAAATAGGAAGCATGCATAAATTTGTGAAATATATCATCCTCCTTTTACTGACATTTACTTACAAATTATTTATGGTGAGCCACATAATTTTAGTCCGTTTTCATAACACTCTCTTTGCATTTAAACCAAAACCGAAGGACTGTTAGTGGCCTCATCACATGTGGTCCCTCATGGTAGCATGTGAGTTCCCAAATTAGTGATTGTATTAGATCTGTTATTGAGATTATCCAGACTTATTGAGGAAACAAAATATTCTGATTTTTTCATGGAAAGATCAGGAGAATCCTAAGGATGGTTATTTTTTTGTACAGTGCAATATGCTCTTGTTGGGAAAACTTCAAAAGGGATGTGTATATTTGCTATAGAGCTTGCCATTTCGTTGAAGTATTCAGTACAGCCTGCTGGTAGACCTGTGCATGTCTTGATCAATGCTGTTATCTCAGTTTTGTAACATTTTATCAACCACAAAAGCTGTGCTCTAGGCAAAATGTGGTTTGCCTGACATGCTGAAATGTTGTGCTGCAAAACCAGCATTTATCAAATTGGGTTGATGAGAAAATATAAGTATCATGGACAAGGAGAAACAATAAACCTTTCACATTAATAGGTTGTAAAATAGATACAAGTATGATGCAAAAGTTGGGACAGAAAATCCAAGGCTTTTAAATGCATAGAAAAATCAGAGTTATTAAAACTTTCTCTTCCTTACCTTTCCATACTAAGAAGCTTAAAAGATGCAAAGGACAGCTAGGCTCTGATAGAATGGTTTAAACCTCCAAGTTGCTCTTGTGGTCAGGAAGAGCATATGATTTTTATTTCACGATGCAAAATTGAGGTACAGTTCGATTCAATACAAGAATACTTTGCACATAAGCAGTTATACCCATGTGCAGGGGAAACCTTTAGAAACTCTGTGGCCATTTACTCTCTGAAAATGGCTTCCTGGGGTCTCCAACGTGCCTGAGTGGGAAAAATGAACACAAATGGGTATCAGAATAATAGACTTGCTGTGGAGATCCTAAAGACTTCAACACCTGCCCTTAAAAAACCAAACCAAAACAAAAAAAAACAAAACCTAAAGCTAGTCATTAAGCTGCATTTTTTTTTATCGTACAAACTTCATGTTACGTCACTTTAATGTGAGTCATCTGCCTAAATGTGGCTTGCTTTAGTCTGCAGAGTGCTTGTTGATACAGTAGGAGTTTTCATTTTAGAGGTTCGTAATTTTTTTTTTTTTTACAAAGGAGCGATTGAGGGCCGGGCTTTGGCTGTCTGCTCTAATGGAATGCGTCAGTAAAGGCAATTTCCTGTTGCACGGAGAGAAACCTTAAGTAGATTTACTAAATGTGACAGGAGATGTACACAAAAAGCAAATTATTTAGCAGTTCAGAACAAGACATTATGCTGCTCTGGAAAATTTGACTGAGAGACATATTATGTAACAGGGAATTCTGCAGGGTATTAAATATGTCAGTTTTGGGCAAATAATAAATACAGAAGCAGTTTTCCTTCGGCTTCTCTTATATTTTTGATTATTATGCAGATGAGACAAGACTCTACCACTGCATCATCCTATTCCTGCACAATTTCTTCTTCTGCAATGAGTTTGTATGGAAGCAGCAAAGCAAGGAGCTGAGGTGCAGAAACCTGGGTCCCCATGGATAGCGCTCCAGTTCCAGCAGCTCCATTCTCATTACCTGGCTGCAGTAAGAGTCACCTTTAGAGCTTCAGCTGTCACAGATGAGCACTAAGTTGCTTTTGAACTAGAGCTTTTGTTGCTTCTGTTACTGCTTCCATGAAAGAGTCCTACATAAAAATAATTATTTCTGTGTGGGACTTGCAGGGATTAATCTGTCTTTAATAAAATGATCAGGTGTTACACCTGTGTGGGTTGGCTAAATGACACCCAAGAACTTGCACGTCCTGAGAAGTTTCAGAGAGACCCCAAATTGTGGATGGTTTCCTTGGTGTGTGGCTACTGGCGGCATGCTGGAACGGCGGGACAAGGGCAGGGGAGCTGCTCTTAGACTGTGAGTTACCTTGAGGGACCTAATTGCAGCACTACAGTCTGCTTATAATACAATGAAGAAACAAGCAATAAGAAGTGCAGGGATAAAAGCTTTGTTGTAACCCATGGAGAAACACAGACTGAGATGGTGGTGTGCACAGGACAAGGCGTCTTTCTCTTTGAATCCTAGAGACTTAAAACATTTTTTTTGTTTGTTAAACATGGTTAATGGAAAACTTGAGTTTGAGAAAGGATCTGTCAAAAGGTGTTTTCTCTTTTTCCTCATTTTCCTAATAGGAAAGGATTACTTCGGGATAAACACTGTGCTATTTCTTCATGTTTTTTCATAAACATCCACTGCAGTGTGACTGCTGAGAGGTAACTTTGAGGTCATCTGTTAGAAATCATTTTTGTTTCACAAAGTTCAGTACGTACAGCATGAATTTCATTAACTGAAAAAATGGCTAGCTTTGTCTTCCCCTTTTGTAACTGAGCATCTGCATAGTATGTTGTATAGGTGTGCAGGAAGATATATGCTGACCCAGTGTCTTAGTACAGCTTTTCTCACTAGGATTTAATGAAGCTAGGATTTTAAAGCTAGGATTTAATGAAAGCTAAAACTGCGCATGTTTTTGGTTCAGTCTGAGCTCTTTATCACTATATTTTTCAATTGTTCGAAGAGAGAAAGCAGAGACCAGTACCTGCCTGTGAGATCTGTGCAGTCACAAGCACAGGGAAGCTTTTCTGCCAGTTAAATAGAGCCTTTTCAAGAGGAGAGCTCGTCACTGTGCTCGTCATGTTTGCTGCCACGGAGCAAAGCCCCACTTGAAGAAGCAGTGCTTCCCCAAGGAGGGGCAAGGAGTCATCCTTCTACTTTGTACCCACTCCCATTAAAAACAAAGCTAAAAAACTTGAAATGACCTTATGTGGTCTAATCTAAGTTTAAGCGACATGAAATGATGTTCCTTCTTTTTTAAAAATGAGAGTCTTTTAATATGTGATTTCAGCATGGACAACACATGCAGCTCATGGTCTGAGAATAGTAAAGCAGGCAAAGCAAAACCAGGGGTGAGTTTTGAATATGCAAGATGCAGCGTGTACTTGTGGGCTGTGCTGCTCCTCTGGAGCTTGTGAATGAAGGGGGAAAGTGCTGGGCTGCGGCCTCTGCGGGGAGCGTCCTGAAACGTTAAGTCCTTGATTTTTAGAAGTGGCCTTTTTTCCAGAGCATTTTTGGTTAGTAGTGGGAAAGGGTTCATGGTGTGTGGCTGCTCTTGTTGTTCTTTTGCCTTTTTTTTTTTTTTTAACTATTTTTTCTTCAACCTGATAAGACTAATTTTGAATTAGCCTCTCTGGAGAGCAGTGGGCAAAGCGCCTCCAGCATTGCATGTTGGGCTTTACAACACTGCAATAAATGAAGAGATTTGTCATTGAGAGTTTTTGTTTGTTTGTTTTCTTCAAACTTTCTTATGCCATGGAAGCTTAAGAAAGAGAAAAGGGCTTAAGCATCTTTTGACCTGATCTAACATCTAAAAGTTTTGGCATCTTTGTGTCCTCTTGTTCTGTCTTTCCTCTTAATAAATTTCTTTGGCAGCCTAGAAATGTTTTGAAACCTGAGGTGCAGTGAGCACTGGTCACTTGGAGTGGAGTTTAATAAAGAGAAACTGTTTTTAGCATGATTAGAGCCCAGTGAACAGTGAGCTTGGAAGATACAACTGGCAGATCATGCCTGAAGGGTCATATCCTATCACCACTGTGGAGAGTTTTTGCCAAGTTTAGGCTCTGTCACCTGCCTCTATAAGCAGCAATTGCCAAAACCTTTTCCAGTAGCAGTGTGGGGACAATAAAATGGTTATGCATCCATCTCCTTTTAAAAACTGCTGTAGAAAATAACTTTGAGACCAAGAATTGAATCTGAATCAAATGCTAAAAAATGATGAAATGTGTATGAAGTCTATGAAGTCTTAGGAAGTTTTATTTCCAGATATACCATGTGTTTTTTTTTTTTTTTTTTTTCCCCCCCCTCTCCCCCAGCTTCTTGGTGTTGCAGGGCTATTGCAGTTCATGATAACACATAGGGAAAGCAGATTGTCTTGTGGCTTTATATGACAGCCATCACTGTGGAGCTGTAACTTGCTACTGTTCTGGTTATTGCTGAGATGGCAATTGAGATCCTGCTTAAGATACCCTGAGTATTTCACATGTAAACAGGAGATTCCTGCTGCTCTCTGTTCAGCTGCAGTTCCCATTTGTGCCCATGTATTCTTGTGGCTATCTACATACATATATCCTTGTAACATTTGAACCCTGGTTCTGTAAATTGATCAAAGTTGTTGTTTAAAACCTCTCAAATACATCAAGTCATTCTTTTTTATTTTATTTTTTTAATGTCACTATTTCTCTTTACAATTGTACCACAAATTCATAATTTGTTGTAACTTGAACATAGGAGGAAAAATGCTGCTGTTGCTCGACTAAAGCTTGAATGATGTGTAGGGCCCAGCAGGTAATTTTGTAAATGTTTCAGTGTTTTAAAAATGTTCATAAATGTTGTCCTGCTAAACCATCTTTCTCTTCATTAAAAATAAAAATCCTGCCTTCAAAAAAGAATTTGCAGTAGTAAATTTACTGAAGTAAATCTCTAGCATGTGTCATGACTCGTATGCTAAAAACATTCTTACTAGTTGAGTTTTCATGTGTAGTAAGTTGTCTAACATGGATAACTTTAGTTCCTTCTCAAAAGGTGTCATTCAAACGTCCCTCTCCTAGACCTTGCCTTCGTCTGTGACCCCTGGGCTGACTGTAGAGTTCTCCTGTGAATATCCTGGAGCCTAAAGGTCGGAGACCTGCAGCTTCCTGTAGCTGCGACTGATTCTACTTCTTTCTCTTTTAACTGAGTTGAAAGTGTCAGCAATTGGAAATAAGACAACTGATGTCTGATGTTTATCATCTAATGTGAATAAATGCCTCTCTACAAATAGCCAGATATCTCACAGACTCACAGAAGGGTTGAGGTTGGCAGAGACCTCTAGAGATCATGCAGTTCCAACCCCCTGCTCCAGCAGGAACACCCAGAGCACAGGGCACAGGGTAGCAGCCAGGCGGGTTCGGAAGATCTCCAAAGGAGGAGACTCCACAGCCTCTCTGGGCAGCCTGTGCCAGGGCTCTGGCACCCTCACAGCAAAGTTGTTCTTCCTCACGTGGAGATGGAATGCTGAATCGTTCCTTCTAAGAGAGCCCTCTCTCACAAGTGTGTTTTTTTTTTTTTTTCTCCTTTTGAGTAAGAAAATATCAGCTGTTTCCTACAATATATTTTTTTCTGAGTCAAGAACTGCTTTAGTCCTCTCATTTTTTTTTTTTTTGTGGCGGGTGTCTCAGGTGAAGATGCTATGTCAGTCTCAGTCTCTATTGCTCTCTACCCTCCCTGCCCAGCGTTGTCCATCCTGAGCAGCGACCAGGAGGTGTGAGGCTGAGATCCTTGCCCCTGGGGAGTGGTCTCCCAGGTGAAATGTGTAGCTGTTACTTAGAGCTGCTGAGAGGTGAAATGAACTGCACTTCTGCAACAAGTGTGGTCCCATTTAGTCCTAAATTGCAGCAGGCTCTTAGCTGTGCTTCAAGAGGTTCTGAACTCAGACTGCTCAGCATCTGAGAGCAGTGGCTACTGCCTGGGGGAGTATTTTACCTGCCCTCTGTGCAGCTAGTTCACAAGTTGCTCTTCCAAGATCTTGAGCCACAACTTGATACTTCGGGTGATAAACAGGCAGCTTTCTGTTTCTTTTTTTTTTTTTTTTTTTTTTTTTTTAAATCAACATGAATCAAATTGAATCAAGTTGATTTTTGAATCAACATGAAGACCAAAATTAAGAAATAAATTTTTAGCACCAAATCAGATTCTTACCCTTATCCGGAAGAATATAGTGTCTGTAGTGCTAGCTGTGCAGCACCAAAAGCAACTATATCAAGATTGAGGACAAGGTGCTCTGGGGAAGGCTTTCATGCCCGTCTTATGAAAGAAATTTCCCTGCGTTCGCAAGCTGTGGCTGCTGACCTTCCAGGCAGACTAACTCGCTCCTCTTGGATGCCTGTTGCTTTTCCTGAAGAGGGGCTGGTGCCGTGTCCTTGAGATGTGTTCTGGTAGAACAAGGCCAGCTACAGACTTCAGCCTCCCGGACAGTTAAAAGTTGCAGCCAGCTGTTATTTTACTTGTGTGGATATTGTCTGCCTATATACACTGAATGTTGTAAGAGGTGATAGTCTGTTCTGAGACCAGAAGAGTGATTTTCCTCGTTTAAACTTGGGCGGTCGGTGATAACATTGCTAATGAAATTGGGTTCAGATCGTCTCACTGAGCTGGTTCCTATGAGCTATATAGGGAATAGTGTGTGGATTTGACCTCCATTTGTTCTGGAACTAGTTGCCTGGACATTTCTATACTACCTAAATTAAGGAATCTCCAGAAAATGTGCATGCTTTTTCCCCCCTCCTTCCTAAATAGTGTGGGAAGCACATTCTGTAGTGTCCAGGCTCCTGATGCAAGTTGTAGATCAGGAAAACACCTGATTTTCCTCCTGCTGTTGATCGTTTTTCTCCTCTCATCCTTTTTTACTCCAGCCACTACTTACCTCTGCACCTACCAGTGTGGTGTCTGTGCAGAGCTCTTGGAGGCTTTTTGGTATAACTAGGTAAGCCTATTTGTTTCAGAAAATCCTTAGTCTTGTTATTTCAAGAGCTGGGAGTTGTTTGCATGGCTTCTGAAACTACTTCAGCTGTAGCATAGTAGGGTAATATACAGCAAATGTAGATAAGTTAGGTTCAACTGTTCAGATAAACATAAACTAGTAAAATACCCGTTCTTTAATTCTTTCTTCTGTTAGTTCAGGGTTCCTTACCACCCTTATGAATATCTTAAATGCAGAAATATATTACAGATATTACAACTGATACGTGAATGTTTCAGTAGCTTATTTATTTTGCTTGTATATCTCCATAACTTGCTAAAATCCTTAAAAGAAATACAAATACTTATGTATGTGAGAAGTGTGAAGGCTACATGATGCTAAAAGCATGTTCTTTGCTGGCTGTCCCTTTCTTAATTTTATAACCAGCCTTGGCACAGGCACTTCTTACATTTTGGAATTCTTTGGCATTTTAGTTAGTGATTTAAATTTCTGTCTTTGCCATCTCCTCTCCAGTATACACTTACTTTTCAGAGGATAATAGGAAAGCCCCAAATTTGCTAACTTTTATTTGAAATGTGCGATGAGAGAGGGTAATTTTTAACTTTGCACTTTATTTCAGGTATTTAGGACTTGTCTGTACTTTACAAGGACATGCTCCCAAAGAGATTTTAAAGATTTTTGGGGGGCTTTCTAATTGTACAATATATTAAAAAAAAAAATGCTATAAAGTCAGTTCATTAGTGTGGAATGAGAACTCCCTAAATAGTTTTTGCAAGGACTGAGCTGCTCCTATAAAGGCTTGAAAACAGGTCCCCTTTTCTCTTTTTGTGAGACTTCTTATTCTGTGTACAGGAACTTTTCCGAAAAGTTGCAACACAGTTATGTGGGCCACCTAATGGCAAAGGTTTTAATGAGGGCATTTATTTACAAACGCCAGAGGCTTGGGGAAGGTTCCTCTTCCTGTGTTTCTTAGACTGTTCCCCGGCTTCTAGGCAAGCAAGACCATTTACTCATAGCACTGCAGGTTTGCTGTGCTGTGTCTTCAAAAATGGCTGGCCCAGTGCCAACACCAGTCTCCTGCTGTTCCTCTGCCAGTAAAAAAAAAAAAAAAAAAAAGCACATCTGCCCCAGCTAGGAGCAGCTGTAAAACGTGAGGGGTCGGAAAGGAGCATAGCAAAGAGCGGGGCGTTTTGCCACTGCCTTAGCTTGGGGGAACCTGTCGAGGAGGAGGCAGTTCGTTCAGTTTTTACATCAGCTTCTTGTGCTCTCAGCAGTGTTGACTTGCTCGTGTTGGTAACAAAGATTGGACTTTCAGGTATGAAACTCGCAATGTTATTAAAATGCCTTTTTTATGTATAAAATGGGAGATTTTCTCCCCAAAGGCCTGTAAGTGTATTTATCGCTGAATGCCAAGGAGTTATGGTAATGGGAAACACTGAAGCGTTATCAGCAATGCCAGGGGCTCAGGCATCCTTGCAGGAATCTTTGTGAGCTGTTTGGCAGTTCAGAAGGCGTTGAAGATGGATCTGCTCTGCTTTTGAGGCTCTGAACTCTACAGAGGTCTCAGCTGGGCTGCAGAGGAACAAAGAAGATAGGAGAAAAGATTGACTGCAATTACCTCTCCTCTCCTCCACTCTCTGCCCTGCTGAAATTAAAAGGCTGTGATTTTTATGGATGAAAAATATTTCTTTGGGAAATTTTCAAACTTAAGTAAGGTTTGGAATAGAAATCAGTTTTGGATGGAGAGGAGGGTTCTCTCAGCATAGGCAGTAACTCTGAGTTCTGGCTGGTAGGCAGTGAAATTCTGCAAGGTCCTGAGGGAGAAGGAGAATTTATGTAGACTAATGAGTTTTCCTTTATCAAAAGTGAGGTGTGAATTAGTAGATCTGATGCTGATGCTAAAAATAAACTGAGATAGTGTTCTAGCTAAGGCCTTTATGTAAGTAAATGCTTGATAGTGGCAAGCTGCTTGGTTTAGGGTAGGAAACATGGCCAAGAATGCTTCAAAAATCACCTGATCTAGTGTCCGTTGGACTATCTTACAGCCAACAACTGTGTGACCTGTGACCAAGTCAAATACAGCAAGACGGTCAGGAGGAAAAATAGGCAAGTTTTTGTAGTGATATGTCTGAATTAATATGCCTTGCTAGGCATATGATCCTGAAAGTAGCTTCACAGAGACTCTCTTTACAGATCTCTCTAGCTACCCTTGTGATTTATATCTATTACTCTAATCAATAGTCAGATCTTCCCAAAATATCTACTCAGCTGAAACTATTGAATAAATAATAACTGTATTAAAAGAAGATACTTCATGTACTAGCAAGGGAGAAGAGAAAAAAACCTTTCACCCTTTTAATAAACAAGGCAGAAATGGCTTTTGCAGATTGATTATTCAAAAAGGCTTTTTATTTTCATCATTATTCCATTAGCAATTCAACTGAAAGATCTCTCTGAGCCTAGGGAAAAGGGAATGCATGCAGGCTTTTAATACTGTTGTGTTTTTGTATAATTTGAACCTAGTGTGAGGGGTTTACGCAGTGTTTTCTCACTTTTTAAATGCAATAGAAAGAAACAGCCTTTACGCTATTTACTTTCTGCTTCAGGGTGAGGCCAGTTGTATTAATTATTTTACAAGCCATTTTCTCAAGCTTTGAATTAATACTTAGAGTGAGGCCTGCCATCTTTCTGTTAGGGTTATTTACTTCCTTTCTGTGATATCCTCAGTTCAGCAACAGAGCTGTGTTTAATGGTCCTTTAGGGGCCTCTGGTTCTGGCCGAGACAGCTCTGCAAGAAGGAGCCTTGGGCGTACCTGGTGTTATTAGTTCATGCCAGTGCTGTGAGGGTAGTGCGGAGAGGCCAGATAAGCACCCAGTTAACAGAGGGTGTCTGACAGCTCCGTGGCCAGAGCTCTGGCTGCACGAGGCAGGCTGGCTTTAGTAGCCAACAAGCAGCACTGGATATATTTGCTTGTCTGCCACTTCATTTGTGTTGGGAGCTAAATGCTTGGAAATACATTTTACTTACACGGTGTGGGGGGAACACTAAAGGCAAAAATAGCTTTCTTAAAGCCTTGGCGGAAAAGAGGATTACCTTTTGTACATAGCTTTCCAGTGCTTGTGGCTCCTTTTTTTCCCTCCCCTCCTTTCTTTTTGATGTTACCATTTAGTATGATCAACTCTGAGTTTATGCCATAATGAACTAGTTCAGATGAGAAAAGCCAGAGACTGCTTCAGTGATCACTCAAGAAACTGGGAAGGCCTAAGACACAACAGTCAACAGTGCCCTGATTTGAAACAGACAAAAAGGAGAGTGAGATTTTCACCACTGCAGACAAAATACACGTTGCTGTTTCGTTCAAGACGCTAATCCTCCCCTTCCGAACCTTGTCCCTCTTTTCTCTTCCTCTCCCCCAGAGCACTTGGTACGGTGGACAGTGCAGCTCAAGACTTCTGCTGCTGTCCTGCTCCCGTCATCTGGGTGCATGGGTTCATTGACCCTGGAGAGCAAGCTGCGTGGCTAACTCTTAAAGGCAACTGTGGTGCACTACTACGCAGCTCATTAATTCCCTTATTTTTCAGTGTACATAATTTCCTTATTTTCCAGTGTACATATTTGACATCCATCCTTTTGTGGAATGCTAGCACCACATACTAGGATGTCTGAGGATTTGGGTTTGGTTCTTTGGAAGGTTTTTTTGCTTTTTCAACTGGGTAGGGTTGAAAGATTCAAACTGCAGTCTTTCATAGCTGCTGATTATTTTAAATCATTCATCTAATAGAGACTGTAGCTAAGTCAGCTGACATGCAAAGTTGTGATATATTCAGGAACACTGTCACATCATAGGTATAGTTATAGCTCTATCGTGTACATATGTGTAGTTATATATTTAATATACGCATGTATGAATGTGACACGAGATGTATCTTAAACTTTGATTTCAGCTTAGTAAAAGGAAAGAACAGCTACTGTTTGAACTCTTTCAGAGAAGATTTTTTAGTCTTACGGGAAGACACTGCAGGAGAATACTGTGATGGATTCAGCTACTAAAAGTGTCATGATCCTTGTATGGTACTTACAAGCCATTATAAAAAGATACTGTAAAATCTGACCTGAAATCTGACCCTGACTCTGTGTGAAGGATGGTTGTATTTGCTTTCGGTGGCTGACAGTTGTCCTGCTGATGATAGCAAACTCAGAATTTTTCTTTCACCAAATCATAAATGGGAACGATGGAGGTCTCTTAACTTCCGCTTGAAAGTAAGCAGGAAAAGGTTAGAAAATGCTTGGCATTCTTGGTGAAAACGCCACTGAATCATTTTTCTTTCTTTTTTCTTTTTTGAATGGCTCTATGTGATTTTTAACATTATTAAAGAAGCTTAAAGTCTTCACAAACTGGTGTCTTGGACTAACCGGGGAAATCTTGCTGTTCTTTGATGGCAAAGTAACTCTTCTAAAGTCATATTTAAAAAACATACAGGAATGAAATCACTGTAGCTGCAAAACTTGTAGTTGCAAGGTGGAAAGTTCATGCTTGTCCGGCTGAACTTTAAAAAGCTGCCCTATTTCTTCTGCTTTCAGTAGGTGGCAGGCCCATATTCAGCAGACAACAAATCAGGTCACCTAAATCTCAGTACCAAGCTCCAGATAGGCACTTGTATTTCCTCATTCATAAATAAAAATGAAATGTTGCAAGCAAGTGTCATCTACTGACTTGGCCTCCAAACATGACATTTGTAAGATGAGATCCCCAAGCTCAAATTCTTCACTTCTGCGTGTTTTTTTTTTTTTTTTTTTTTTGGCATTAAGAGTGTAGAAATATTACAGCTAGGACTTTTTTAAACTCTATCTGTACCGTTTGGCACTTCTGCAGTGTGGTTCTTCCCCCGCTCTTACCCTTTTCCCCCCCAAGAAGTCAGAAACTTGGTATTTATTGTATTAACTCCATTATATCAGCAAATGCTTCCAAATAACCTTCGCTAAATTAGGTTTAGATCACTTACGTGTCAGTGTTGATTTATACTCCTATTTTCTGTTGCTTTCATAGTCCAGATATTACTTCTCAATCCAGTAAGGACAGGAGTAGCTAAGGATCTAGAGAAACAGTCTGTTTTGTGGAGTGATGTGGCATTTTGCAGTGTGGTGAACATCTCCTTGCAATGTTCTATCCGTCAGCTATAACTTTGGCAGAGATTTTGAGCTTTACTGAAAGAAATCTCATTCAAGACTGGTATTACAGGAACTCACTCTGACTAATCATCAGTTGACTTGCAGTTAATGATTCAATAGAAGCTGTTTTCAAACACTGCTGCCTGTGCTTCTTTTGCAGATGTTTAAATGTGGTCTAAGTTGCAGCCGTGCTGCAGTGAGCCATCAGCGGGGTGTCTGCACTTTTTATCTTAGCAACAGTGGTGCAAGCTGTTTTCTAACTCTAATTCCAGTTTGGAATTTGTTCTGGGGACTTGGATGACTTGATTTCCCTGATGCTGTCTGTCTTGTTCTGAGTGGCCTTGCTAGGTTGCAACCCTTTTGAGGCACAGGGCCAGCTCTTGGTGTTGCCCTGCTTGGTTGTCCCTCCACTCCAGTTCCTTGTCTTATGCAGGTGTTGTACTGTCTTCAACACCTGTATCTCCCTTTTTAATATTATCTGCTCAAATCATTTAGTTTATCCTCATGCATTTTTCTGTGAGGAGGACTTTGGTTTTATTGGGGAGGAGCATCACTGCACCTCCAAGGGGAAAAGTGTTGGGGAAGCCGGACGCCTTTCTAATGGCCGCTGCTCCTGTGGAGGAGGGAGATGGGGCCTGCTGTGTGAGTGGGGCTGCCGTGGCCACCCTGTCCAGCTCCAGGCCCTCCAGCCTGCCCCAGTGTGATGCCTTGGGCAGTCGGTGGCTGGTCCTGCTGCCCTTTGCAAAGCCTGGGGACCTTTTCACCTACTGTTGGGAAGGCTGGGGTGCTTCCCTGGCTGTGAGCGCAGGTCAGAGGTGTCCTGAGTGTGTGTCTCCCTCTCCACCCTGGGGTGTGTGGAGGAGGCCTGTGCTGAACGTGCCCGGCCCTCAGGTCTTCCCTTCACTGTGGAGCTCCTCGCTCCACTTGTGTTACTTGATCCACATGCTTCCTTCTCCTGTGCAGTGCGAGGAGCAGGAAGCTGGAGCAGAGGGCACTTTGAGGTGTGCAACTGCAATGGATGTGTGCTTGGAAGGGGTTCCATTTTGAGATTTCTGGTAGCAGCCTGTTGCTTCTGTGTTTTTCTGGAAACAGCACATACTGTTGAGCACCTTCTTAAACTGACCATGTACAGCTGTGTGACAGCCAAATGAGGTCACAAAATGTTCTATTTTGCTTGTATGTAGTCTTAGGAGCTTAGCATATGTTGTCAGTGCAGATTTTCCACTGCCGAGTAGCACACCAGCTCCACTTAAAATTTGAGAAGCCTAAACTTGACAAAGTTTTGAGCTTTTAAACTTCGAACACAACAAAAACTTGGAATAAAACTTAGTTAGGAAATACGAGCATAAAAAAAATCATTAATTTACCTGGATTACTGACTAGGCTTGGAAGAGGTTAGAGTTTTCCCTCTTTGGTGTGTGTGTTTAGTTAAAGGAACCTGCACTACTTTAGGTAGACTGCTTCCAACCTTAGATGAACCATCTTGCTCTGAATATAGAAGTGCAGGGTTTTTTTTTTTTTTTTTTCCTTCAGTGTTAGTGTCTTTACTTCCTCAGTGTGTTGGCTTTGGATGAGCAGTGCCCTTGACAAGAAGTAAACACAAAATAGATTCTGACTGCCTCTGGTGTTTTCAAAACACAGTGAGTTCTTAAGAGTGGGAGGTTTGTTTAATTTGCTGTTATAATTGTATATTCCACATGTGAGGGAAAGTGTCTTTCGTGAGTAGTGAGCAAAATCATGGGCAGCTGATGGACCTTTTTCCAGGTCTAGATGTTATTCTGACACTGCTGTGGCCTGAAAACCTCTGCATAAGCCTGGCAGCTGTGTTGGTGGAAAGGGGACTGTATCCCTTTCTCTGTTGGAGAAATGTACACTGTTTTCAACCAGAATGGGTTGGATTTGTCTAGCTCTAGCTGAATTGCAGATTTGCATCAATAAAAAATTAATAACTTGCAGCCCATTCTAAATTAAATATTAAAACTTTGTTCTGCCCCAACATTACTGTTGTAAGAAGAACTGCACAGTATGAAAGCTTGTCATTTATTTAGGGCAGGATCTTTCAAGAATTGCTTGTATCTTATGTTAAATATTTTACTTACTGTGTAGGTTTGTGAATTAAAAAAAAAACCTTACTCAAGTATCTATCTGTTCAAGACCACAATGTGCACCAGAGCTGGGTCAACTAAGGTTTGCTAAATAATCATTCACAATGTCAAGCTGTACAATATTTGACAGTTCTTCTGAAGTCTCGAGCCACATCTGCTGGAGTACTTACCTGAAAGCAAATTAAAAAATATATTATTTTGGAGAAAAGAATACTTAACTTAGGGATGGGAAGGAAATGGAATCATTAAAACTTCCTTTTCTGGTCATGAAAGCAGAATTGGAAACAAATATAACAAAAACAACAAATATTTTCATGTCAAATAATTTCTCTTGATGTAATCTTGTTTTTTGCTAGAAACAAGAAAGAGAATTTGTACATATTTCTAGGTACCCAAGTTAGGTCTGCTTTTGTTTAGGGTGGATGACTATCTTGGAGGGTTTAGTAAATCTTCCAGCTAGCAAAACATCCCTTGGCAGGCCTGTTTTGCTTTTGTTTGTTTTATCACTAAGATAATCCAGTGACATGCCTAAATATTCTGTTGAATACTTCTCATGACTTAAAAGGTAAGAGAGCTTATGGTTACTAAAGTGCTAGAACTTATGTCCATTGTTACTCTGTAACCAAGAGGGAGATGGTTTGAAAAAGAATATGCAGGTAATGTTTAATCATGGAAGACAGTTGGAATAATAAAGAAGTAGCTTGGTACAACTGGGAGTAATTTCTGAAGTCTCCGTTTTGAGGTATACAACAGATGCCTCACTTTGCTCAGGGAGTATTTAATGCGCCTTGTTTCTGGTTGGAAGTGGTTAGCAGCTTTCAGGATGAAATTATATCTTAACACAAATGAGTTTTCTTAAAGAAGGCAGCGAGTATTCTTTAGCTCTTTGAGTAGAGAAACATTTTTGAATATAAAATATGTTTGACGCTTCATAATCAGGCTCGTTTGAGAAAGATGTAGGTTCAGTAACTATTAAAATGCTGTGGTATCAGCTTACTTAACTGCTGACTTTTTTTTCTGACCTTTGCTTTGGTTTCCATAGCTATGCATATTTATTGTTGCAGTTCCATATGGGGCAGCTGTAAACTGCACTGTTTAAGAACATCTGGTTATGCAAAGCCTTGTTGATGAAGGGGAAAGAATGAAAGCACATTTAGTGTACTGAAAGACTCCTCCTTAAAAATGAAAAACTTTACATGTAGAGTTTAAATAGAGCAACAGGTTTATCATTCTTTTTCTCTAAATCATGTTCTGAAATACATTTAATAATAAACTGTATTTCCTGTGAGTTCTCAATGTGTTGTTCTTCATGCTGAAAACCAACAGAGGAGAAGACTTCTCAATTCCTTATCGCCGTTGTGAAGTCTCTAGTTCTTCACAGGCGTAGAAGAGCATGGAGAATGCCAGGACAGTGAACCTGGCAGGAACTTCAGATTAAGCCCATCTGTGGAAGCAAAACTCTATGTGAATATCAAAATATTACTGTGGAATCATGAAATATTTGTGTGGGTAGAGAAAAGCAGACAGTTTTCCCTTGGTGAGCTCCTAAGCAAATGTGTTCACACTCTAGGCAGTAATTAGCACATTTTCCAGAAATACAGTGGTACTTGCTCCACCTCTGAACCGCTCATAATTGGAGCTTTCTTGACTGCATCTTTTTGACTCATAACTGGATCTTTTGTGAGAGCGTTGCTGTTTTCACACAGTGGGGACAAGCCAAGTGTCTGTCTGGTCAGGTGTTTCTGACTTTCAAACAGAGTTAATATAAAGAATCTTCAATTCGAAGTAGGTTACATATTATGTAAGAGAAAGCTGCATTTAATGTGTTTATTAAAGGAATGTAAATATTTAATAGTTATATAATACTTTTGATGTTATTAACGATGATAAGCTTCTTTTTTTGCCTTTTTTTTTTTTTCTCAATTTGTTTCAAGACTCTTCCGGAAGCACTTTACGAACTTAAGGGTAACATAATAAAAGTCCTCTTAATAGAAGGATAAAAGTCACACTTATCCTCATGTTCTAAAACTGACAAGCCCTTACAGATGGAGAAATGTAGCATTGTTAGACATTTAGCTGAATACACCAGTGAGCAGATCTCAGCTAACCTGAGTTTTCAGTAATCTGTGGGTGCCCATATGGAAGAGTAGCAAGCAAATGGAGGGGAATGAGAAGTGGATCTCAGGATTTAAGACTTCAGAAAATAATTTTCCCTCTCCCCCAATTTTTGTTTGAACTGTAATGAATAGGGAGGCTGTGAAGGAAAACTACTTAGTTTTTGAATGGTCACAGGGATTACATTTTCATGTATCACTCATACAGCTGTTGCATTGAAATACTATGTCATGATTACATCTTGAGGGGGGATGAAAGAATTAGACGAAGTGATCTTTTTAAGATCCCAAGGGTTTAACACACTTCTATAACACGAGTTACTGCTTAGGAAGAAAAGAAAATCAGTTTAATATTTAGTTTATTTCTATTAAATTAGGAGAGTGGGATTCCAGAGTATAACGCACACAATTTACAGAACTTTAGATGGAAAATGTTTTGGAGTTGATTGAAGTTAATTCAGAGCTACAGCGCTTTGTACAGCATTCCCGTCTAGAGAAAGATTTCTTGGACAGTTTAGAGTGCTTACAACAAAATTGGAAAGAAATCCATGCTATTTTGTAATGGACATTGTGTAGATCTGTCTTGTTTGCGTGGTGCAGTGCTATGCAAATAGAGCCTTAAAGGAGGCTCTCAGAGCCAGGAAAGCAAGCAGTGGCGAGGGTGAATATAAGTAACCACTTTGCTTTGGAGAAACTTCAGTAGTACTGATTAGGTCACCAGCTTTGGGGAGAAGTTTCAACAATGTATCCCCATCCAAATGAAGGTGTTACTTTTTAAAGCTGGTAGGGAATTGAAGGAGTTTTCAGACTTCACAGTCAAGGAGAAGGGAAGTGTTCTGAAGTGGGGGGAAGGATAGAGGTACACAGGGAGAGGGGCAAGGGCAGAGGTGGAAGGGGTTGAGGTTTCCTGATGGAAAAGCTCAGAGTGAACCTGGAAGTATAAGTCACCAAAAACACAATTTTTATTCATTATATGATTTTCTTTTGAAGCTTTGGTCCTGAGATTCTAAACTAATGTTACTGTTTTTAAGTGGTTTGAATTAATCAAGGGCGAGCCTGTGTTCCTGAAGACTCCCCCTCGCTTCAGGCTGGGCTTTCTGAGCTGGGCTCAAGCAGCGCTCTGTGGCCCAGGCCCTTCCTCAGCAGTCTGCACAGAGTGTGCGACCGACGCCAGAGCTGCAGGAGGATTTTGTTACGCTGAAGAAGATACTGAAGCCCTTAGCTCTTTAAGGATATATTAATCTACAAAAGTTAGTTATGGTAGAGATAAAATGTAGAGAGCTTAACTGAAATAAAATGCAAAAGAGTTTTGTGAGTGAATGAAAACTTCATTTTAGAAGTATATGCCATCATCAAAGTGGATTACACTTGTATTACAAAATATAAATCTGCATCTTCTGTGTGATCTCAAGTCTCAGTATTTTGAGACTAAATTGGTTTCTTTGGTTGTGTTTTCCTCATTCTCAGTGGTGATGCTTTTTTTTTTTATGTGGCAAGAGTCCTAATAAATGTCAGGCTGATGTCAGTAGTTTGTTTTTGAACAAAAGCTTAAACTCATCTAAAACCACACCCAGAGACTAGGGTGTTTATATTTACTTTGTTAGTGAAGTAAGAGAGCAAAAAGCAAGTTGAGTGTAGTGCTTAATCTGCCTTTAATGCTTTTATTTTTTAAGCATCATGAACTTAGTTTTGCTGCTATTAAGCTTGTATATTCTAATTTACATTTCTCCAAAGGTTGCCTGTAAGTCAGATTTTTGACTGATGAACTATTTAACCTGAAATTTGGCTCACTTTAAATTTTCAGTGTTTATTTTAACCCTGCTAGGATTCTGTTAGTGCTGAGGATTACATGAGGCTGAGCAGACAGAATGCTTCACTGCTGCTGAAAGGGAGATGTCTCAATTTACTTCCTCCTTCCTAGCTCTAGCTTAAGTTTGCTTGAGCTTTCCTCAGCGGTGCTGGTGCACTTTGGACTCGCCACTGAGCCAATTTGTCCCACTAGTCCAACAAATCTGTTCTACTTCTAGCAGTTGTATGGAGGGAGGCTGGCTCAGCTCTACAGCACAGCTGTCTTGGGACATACTTCCTACTTTATAGACAGTTCTGCTGCAGGGATTACATCCTACTTTTTGTGACTGCCACAGCTACTACTTGGATGACAGAAGTACAGAATCATTGAGATTGGAAGGGACTGCTAGAAATCATCTAGTGCAGCCCCCTCGCTTAACCAGGGTCACTTTGAGCATGTAGCCCAGGATACTGTCCAGACAGCTTTTGAATATCTCCAAGTATGGAGACTCTACAAACTCTCTGGGCAATGTGTTTCCATTCTCAGGCACTCTTACCGTAGGGAAGTTTTACTTCGTGTTGAAGTGGAATTTACTGTGTTTCGGTCTGTATCTGTTGCCTCTTTTTCTGGCATTGGGCACCATTGAAAAGAGTCTGGACCCATTTTCTTCATACCCTCCCTTAAGATACTTATACACACTGATAAGATTGCCCATTAGTCTTCTCTTCTCCAATCTGAAGAGTCCCAGCTCCCTCAGCCTTTCCTCTTAGGGCTGATGGTTTAATTATCTTAGTAGCCCTTTACTGGCCTTGGTCCAGTAGCATCATGTCTGTCTCATCCTGGGGAGCCCCTAACTGGCCACAGTGCTTCAGACGTGGCCGCAGCAGGTCTGTATAGAGGAGGAGGAAAAGGAGGAGGAAGAGGATCACCTCTCTCCACCTGCTGGCACTGCTCTTCCTAATGCACACTAAGATACTCTTGGCCTTCCCAGCCACAAGCTGCATTGCTGGCTCATGATCAGCCTGCAGTCCACCAGGACCCCCAGATCTCCCTCCACAGAGTTGTCTTAGTGCCCATTAGGGTTGTTCATCCCCATGTGCAGGATTCCCCAAGTTGAATTTCATAGGCTTTCTTCTTTAGCCATCTCTGCCCTGGTGTATGAGTTGTTCCTCCCAGTCTTGTATCATCAGCAAACTTGCTGAGCATGTCAAAGAAAGGAGGACTCTGGAGCGTGTCCAAAGGAGGGCAATGGAGCTGGTGAAGGGGTCAGAGCACAGGCCTTACAAGGGGCTTAGGATTATTTAGTCTGGAGAAGAGGAGGCTCAGGGGAGACCTTATTGCTCTCTACAGCTACCTGAAAGGAGGTTGTAGTGAGATATGGGTCAGTCTCCAAGATGACTTCTGACAGGACAAGAGGAAATGGCCTCAGATTGCACCAGGGGAGGTTGAAGTTGGATTAGGGAAATTTTCTACACAGAGTGGAAAAGCCTTGCAATAAGCTGCCCAGGGAAGTGGTGGAGTCACTATCCCTGGCAGTGTTAAAGAAATGTGTGGATGAGGCACCTGGGGATATGGTTTAACAGGCATTGTGATCATGAGTTTGCAGTTTGACTTGATAACCACGAAGGTCTTTTTCTATGATTCTTTTATAGGTTGAAAGTGTTGAGACAGAAACATAAACTCTCTGCATCCCCCCAGGTCCTTGATGAGTAAGCTGAACAGGGCTGGGCCCAGTATTGTGAAAGCTGGGGGACACTGCTAGCTACAGGCTCCCAACTAGACTTTTCATTATTGAGTGTGACCCTCTGAGCTCTGCCCTTGAGCGATTTCTTAATCCTCCTCACTGTCCATTCCTCTAGCCTGCACTGCCTGAGCTTTCTCATGCTATGGGAAACTGTGTCAAAAGCCTTACTGAAGTCAAGGTAGATGACATGCACTGTTCTCCCCTCCTCTACCCAGCCAGTCATCCCATCATAGGAGTCTATCAAGTTGGATAAGCATGATTTCCCCTTTGTGGATCCCTGCTGGCTCCTCTGGATCACATTCTTATTTCACATGCCTAGAGGTGACATTCAGGATGAGCTGTTGCATCAGCTTTCCAGGGATGGAGGTGAGACTGACTGGCTTGTAGTTCCTTAGGTCTTCCTCCTTGCTGGTTTTTTGGACTGGAGGGACATTATTTTTCTTGCACTGCTCAGGCACCTATCGTGTTCTCCATATTCTTTCCAAGATGACTGAGAGTGGCCTTGCAGTGGCAAGGCCTTATGCTGTCTGCCTCAGCACTGGTCAGTGCATCCCATTGGGTGCCGTGGACTTGTGGATGTCATCTTTTCTTAAATGATCTCAAATCTGATATTTTCCCATCATTTCCCAGATTGAAGGTCTTCATTTCTCTAGACTTTCTCCCCGGTCTCCAGGGTGTGAGATTCCTGAGGGCTGGTCTTGCCCCAGAGACAGAAGCAAGGGCGCCCTTCAATATCTCTGTATCATCATTACTAGGACACCTTTCTTATTAAATAGAGGTTCCGTGTTTTCCCAGTCTTCCTCCTTCTGTGTATGAAGAAACTCTTCTTGCTGTCCTTGACCTGCCTTGCTAGATTAGACTCCCAATGGGCTGTGGCCTTCCTCCTCACATTCCTGCATGCTCAGACAGCAACACTGCATTCTTCCTCAGTGGCCCGTCCTTGCTTCCACATTTTGTACGCTTCCTTCTTCTGCTTTAAGTTTTGCCTGGAGCTCCTGTTCATCCAAGCAGGTCCTCTGTGCTCTTGGCTAGGTGTCATGTTCACTGGGATGCATCGTTCTTTTCCTTGGAGGAGGTAATCCTTGAATCTCAAGCAACTCTCTTGTACACCTCTTCCTTCGAGGGCCCTACTCCATAGGATTCTTCCAAGAATGTCCCTGAAGAGGCCACTGTCATTTCCTGAAGTTGAGAGTTGTGATCCTACACAACTCTCTGTGTTGTGTGAGTTTGCGTACAGGTATTTCGGAGAGGTGCCCGCCCTGGGGGAGGTGCAAGAGGTTTCCCCATTGTCCTGCCTTGTGGGTATTTCCATAGCTGCATGCAATTGCTGGAAGGATGCCTGCTTGATCGTGGTTTTGCTGACTGTATAGTCTCCATTACTTTCCTCTCCCTCTAATTTTCCTAGTTTAAAGACTGCCCTGTTGGCAAAGATGCATGTGCCTGTTCAGTAAGGTGGATTTCTTCCTCTCCCAGTCATTTGTTGATCTTCAAGTAGGATCCCATGGTCATAGAAACAAAAATACTGGTGGTGACACCAGTGGCGCCGCCAGTTATTGCTCTTTCTCAACTTGGAGGGCGCTGAACCTGTTCATCAAGTGCAGATATTCAGGAGGAGGAAGGACCTTTCTCTTCATATGGGAAGTCTCCAACCTTCCCCCCTGTACGGCATTCAACATGGCGCAGAGCCTGCCTGCACCTTCACTGGGACGGCTGAGACTCTGGTAGGGTCTCTGAGAATTTCCTGTCTATCTCCCCCTTGTCCTCGCAGGTGCTGTGCAGCCAGCCCGCTTCCCAGAGCTCCTTTACACAGGGACACAACTTGTGGACAGCCCCATCCGTGCGGAGAGGCCCCAGGCCCTGCAGGGCCACTCTCAGGTCTGCCTGGGCAGAAGCTTCCACCATGGTTGACACAGTGACCCCGGCAGGTGCTGAGGCCACACGAGGTGGCCTGTCGTAACCGTGTGTGAGCAGCGTGCGCTACTGTGATCGAAGCTGAGGGCCCCTTTGCACCCTGCTGCACAAGCTGCTGCTTTTATTCCCTGCTGCCCTCTGGACTGGGCACTTATATGGGCCTCTCCATGGCAAACAGGATTCTTCACCCACCTTCATCAAGTGGCAGGAGCAAAGGCCCCAAGTCTCTCTAATCAGGAGCAAACAGGGAGCTCCTTAGCAGCAGCTACGCCCTGCTAGAGCTTCCCAGAAGTGAAGACTTCCTGTACCTCTCTCCTTATCCAGCTTTCCTTACATGTCCCCAGCATTCCTCAGAGGGTCCTCAGAAAGACCCCATGACTTCAGCCGGCTTCTCAGAAGCTCTGAGCAGAGCGCAGACACTGCTGTACGCACTGTTGTTTGCTGCCTCTGGTAGCTGTACTCTTGCTAGGACTGTAGCCTGCTTGTAGAGTTTGGAGGTTTGCTCTGCTTTAGCTTTGAGGAGCACTGCTGCACAAACAGGGGTTACTGTTGAGTGATTTGATTTAGACTATCCTTAGATTTAAAAGGTTGAACACCAGAAGATGGAAAAATAGGATGTGGATCAGGAGTCAATCTAGTGTATGCGTCCTCAAATAGATCAAAGCCCAACACTATCTCTCCAATCAGTTTCTGAAATGAAATGGAAAAGATGACAGCCTGCAGGGAGGGATGGAGACGCTTTTAATCAGCAAAGCATTATTTGTGCTTGTTTCACTTTAATAACTGAGCTTAGCCAGTCTGAGCCTGGCGTGCCACTAGTTAATGTCCTCTGAAATGCTGTGCAGTTTCAGATTTTATGTTTATTTTATTCACTGCTGCAGTGCTTCCATTCCTGGCACCTGAATAAATACTTTGTGACACTTCCTCTTCATCTTTGCTTGTGTGTTTTCTAGATTTTTCTGAAATGCAGTGAAATAAGACATACTCTGTTGTTTAACTTGCTGTTGTGAATTATTGATTATATATCAAACCAAAGATTATACTTCTATTTAACCAACTAATCAGCTATGTAATTAAATGACATTGCAGTATTTCTTCTGCCTTATTTTTCTTCAGTGTTTCATCTCCTTTTGCTGCTCCACAACTGCATGAGAATGATATTTTTTCCCTTGACTTCTGCCTTGTGCTGTGGACTCACTCTTCACTGCTTGCTCTTTCCTTTGGGGAAGGGTTTTCTCTCCCTTTTTTTGGCCTTCTGTAGGTGAAAAGAATAGAGAACGCGTCAAATGACCTCCATGTAGTAGTAGCATTATACTGACATTTGACACAGCATTGAAAAAGACTATGGTGTTTATTTGCTGCTTTGCAGTAGTTTCTATTATTGCTTAAATGAAAGACTGGGTTCTTTGTGTATTTAAAAGAAAAATGTAAATAAATCCTGAACTGATACTAGTGTAGAATAATTTGCTTTTGTTACTTGAAAAGTTTTAACAACAAGTTAGAGGCTTTAGAATGTACTTTTTGGGAGCTGGTTCTTGTTGTTGTAACATTCAGTGTATAAATGTAATTTCACATTGTTTATTTTACTTTTAAACTGAGGAGGAACAGATAAATTCTTCTCTTTCCCCTTTTCTACAGCCTCGTACGATTTGTCTTTATCTTCCTGCAACAGAAATGTGCTTGCACAGATAGGAAGAAATATGCTTGCACTGTGAATGTAGAAATTAACTCTATGGGGTTGCTTCAGCCATTAGTCTCTCTAATCCCTATGGAAATTGAATTACTGGCAGGATGAAGAGGGCAGAAGGGTTCCTGCAATGGGATTCTTTGGTGCAGCGATAATCAAAAGATGCTTTCAGCTGGCATGTGACTGGTTAGGGCTGAATTACAGGGCTTCTATTTGCTTTTTACTTTTTCCATTTTTTTTGTTGTTTTTTTAAGAGGCAAAAAGATCAGTACTCTGCTTAGTTGTGGTACTGCATGATCAGTTTTCTAAGCAATTAGATATATAACAGATTGTTTTAGGATCTTTTACATAATGATTCGCGGTAGGGCCTTGTTTTGGATTAAAACATTTTTTGAACAGATGGTTACCAGAGGTTTCGTGTGTTGCTTTCTCCCTTGTCTTAGCACATTCTCTTCAGGGGTTAGTTTAGTTTTGCTGCTTCGGGTGTTGACAGCCCGGCTGCTGACACGACACGGATAAAGGGAGGGTTGCTCTTCTGTTTTGGTACAGCTCCCAATAACTCCCTCAGTGCACGTGCATTGGTTTGTTTGGGGTGTGGGGACAAAAAGTGGATTTTGGAGTTCTGCCCCTAAAACCATCTATGTTGGTTTGGTGTAACCTGCGCTTAGCAAAGTTTCAATTCCTGGACCAGATTGTAACATAAGTGGGAAAGCTGAACACCCTGTCTTTAGGCCAAATCTAGCCTGCTTGATGTATTTATCTAAATACTATGACAGATTGTGCAGAATTTTAGTTTGTGGGTTTGGAATAGAAGCAAGATTTCTGGTCCTTTAGTTGGTAAGAGAACTAACTTCCAAATGTGAAACTCAGCGCTCTTTTAAGTACCCTGAAATGACAACTCTCAGATGGGGACTGCTAAATCTAATTAGAGATTTTCCAAATCAAATCATTAAATAACTTAAACACATGAACATATACCTAATTTAATTGGGCACATAAATGAGGTATTGGGGGCAGAAAGCCTTTGGAGAGCTGTGAAGGTGCCTCGTGTACAACCCTCTGCGTGATGCCGAGTGCAGTAGGGAGGCGTTCGGTTCCCAGCTGCTCTCCGCTCTGAAATTGCAGAGATCCCAGGGCAACATATGCTGAGTGCTAAGTAACCAACTGCAGCCTTCGGTCCAAGCTACAGTTGTAATTCAGGCCACTCTGCATCTTTTGTTTGTAACCTGCATGTTAAAACATAAGCATTAACTCTGATCCCCACCAGTTCATTGTTGATTTTCCTTTTACACCATGTCAGATATGAGGCTCATTTTACGTATTGTGTTGTTAGAGAAGTACCAAATTGGTTCTTATATGAGCTGTGAACAAAGTGCACAGTAAAAATGAAAAAGATCTTCAGACTGAAGTATAAGCAAGTGCTGTAACGGTACACTAGCGTTACATTATTAAAAGCAGAAGGAAACCCTACTTGTTGGCTGAGAAGTTTTTGGAATGTATAGAGCTGAGAATGAGATTCAAAAGGGAGTACGTTTCCCTGAAATACGGAAGTGAGTTTGTGTTGTGGAAGAGGGGACTATCAAAAATGTTAATTTCTGGATGGAAATTTTTGTTTGACTCATGGAATCCAGTGTAGTCTACGGGTCATCTGTGTATGAAGCACAGACAATTAGAAATGGGAAGGGGAGAAAGAGCTGGAATCATGTAGCAGCTTGAGACCATTATCATCATTTTTATCATGCCGTTGTGGGGTTTTTCTTTGTGTTTTGGTAAAACGTGATGTTTCAGATGGGCTCTTCTTGGGGAAGAAGGTTCCAGATTGGCTTTTTTCTTGTTGAGGAAGAAGTATTGTCTTGTTACTGGAAGTTTTATGTTTGTCTTGGACTTCTAGTCCAACTAGCTGCTAGTTGTGTAGGTAGCGGTTGTGGCAACTGGTTGCTAGTGTAAATCTTGCATCTGAAAGTATTTAGTTGCTGGATTCATATGCAAAAAATGTCTTTAAGAAACATCCATTTTCTAAACTTCAGATTTGTCTTTTTGTGTAGCCATTTGCAAACTGCAAACTTCAGACAGAAGCTGAGCTCTGTCTAAACCTCTCTCAGAGGAGGGTAGATGCATGACTAATTTATAGATCTTTCCTTGTACTAGCATTTTATTTTCATAAAATTAGAGAGAAACAAGCTACTTCTGAGAGTCTACACCTTTTTTTTTTTCCAGTTGACCTATGAGTTCAGAAATTTTTGGAGAGGACTGATATTAAAGTAACGTGCTCCTTACTTGTTGAGGACATGAGGCTTAAAATTGTGATTGTTAGCTTGTGGTCTGGGTAGCACCACGTAGTTTTGGCAGCTGGCAGGAGGCTGCTGTGGTGTCTACCAGAGATTAGGTGAAGACTCACGCTCCCAAGTGCTGGTTTGCTACCTCCTGCAGGAGGAGCAGCACACTTTGTATGGTTGCTTATTCCTAATTTGTCCCCCACCTTTTGTTTTTTGTAGCTTTTGTCAAGTTGATTATTTCATCTACCTATGCCCAAAGGCCCTTATGTGGATGAGGATGTAAATCCAGACAGAGCATTAATATCTACATCCTGATTTAAGTCACTTTCTGAGAATTGGGGAGTGGTAGAGATGGGACTGAGGATTTAAATATGCAAGAAACCATAGCAGAGTTTGAGGATAAATATTATGTCATTCCTTTATTTCACTCTGTTGTGCGAAGGCACACTGAAGGAGAATATAAGAGCTGGCTACCAGGCTACAGGCTGGGAAAAATGTTATCTCAGCATTATAGCTTGGCTGCCTGGGTAGGCAAACATGTAGAATTGATCTAGAACATAGGCACATGTATACACTTTTAAATATGTTTTTATATACATTTATGTGCGTGTGTGTATATTTAATTTCTGCTTACTGTTTTTTTTCAGGCCTTTAATAGTGTTTATATTTTGCTTACAAGACACGATCTCCATCATACCCACTCTTTGCTTTCATCGTAGGGTGATGCAGTTGACAGGAATTCCAGAGGTCTGGCAAAGAGGAAGGCACATCCCATGCTTCTGGGTATGGCAATTCCTGAAACAGGACTTTCAGCCGTGTTTAGGGCATAGCTCATACAGCTCTTGTCCTGTCCCATCAAAGGGTAGCAGGAGCTTTTCCCACAGACTGTGGCTATTGTTCAGAGAATTAGTGCTGCAAGATATGCGAAAGTGACTTTATTTTTATTTTTTGGTGACTCCTTCGGAGAGACTTTCAGGTGCATGAAAGGATTACAGGGATAATGCCTGAACCCCTGTGGTCTCTGGCAAGCTCTAACGGGGGCGCTTTGGTGACTTAGCTGCCAGCAAAGACAACTGCACCTCCTCTGACTTTGAAAAACCCTTGTATTTGTTAGTACATCTGATTCTCCGGGAGGTTATGATCTGATTGAAATGTAGACTAGAGCTGGCTATGTCTCTAAATAGAAATTTTCTTGGACGGGACAATTGCACTTGCATCCCTTAGGCAGCTCACTTGGGTACTGGAAGTGTTTCACATTTTTGCCTGCTCATTTGGAGAGACCGTTAGCAAAGTCTCTTAACTTGACCACTTAACATGGAATGTCTGAACATAGGTAACTTTCCTCCTAGTTTCCCTTCCTATGGTGCATGAAGAGCAGCTTCTCTTGACTTCCTAGCTGAGAACTGAAATATCCTGCCCTGTTTCAGGCTTCAGGGGCTTGACCCTGCAGCTGGGACGCGTAGCTGCCCTTGGGCATTTCATTCCTGAGCTTCCTCAGGTGACAGTGTAATACAGCACAAGTGTGGGGAAGATTTCGCAGCCCGGTGTGTGATAGATGCTCACAGCTTCCTCTCACGCAATCCTTGTCAGTGGGGAGAGGGCTTAAAGCAAAACGCCACAGCAGGAACTGTCCTACTTTGCCCTTAATCTCTCCGAACAGGGCAGCGTTAGTTGTTAGAATGTGTGCAGTTACGGAGCCCCAAGTAGGTCCTGAAGTGCAGCTGAGGACAACCTCAGACAAGGTGGTTGCAGAAACTTTTTTTGTAGCTGCAGGGGTCCAGAGCCACTGAGAAGAGCTTTGCTTTTTATCCTTGATTCAGATACTGCAGGAGGTGGCAGGGCAGGGAAGGTGGGGATGAAATATTCCCATAGTGTGAGGCTGGATATGTGTCTGTGATGAGAATGGGTTTCTTGTCTGTAGATCTGTATGGGCGTTTGTGGTTGCACTGGATTTAATATTTCGTTTGTAACTAAGAAACCGGGTGTGATTTCTCATGCTGGCAGGAAGAGGCGGAAACAGTTTTTGGGGGAGCTGGATGCAGTTTGCATCACACAAACAAGCAGCCTTATCCTCTGTATAGGCCTCTCTCGTACTCCAGCTGTAATCAAGAACTGCTCAGCGTGAACAAGGGGATGGGCAGTGCGGGAGGGCAGCACAGGAGAAGTGCTCTGGAGATTTGCCTCCCTGGAGAAGGGAGCACAGCGGGACAAGTTGTGCTCCCAGAGGGAGCCCAGGGTTATTTAGAGATACGATGCTCTGCTGAGGATGCACAACTGCCGACCAAGTCCTGTGCATGCAGCTTTCAAGTGCTCTACCTGTCTGTGAAGCTCTCGGTGGCTAAGTTGTTCATGTAGTTTTGTCCCACGGACTTCAGAAAATGTCTTCTGTTATTCTCAGACAGGCAGCACGTACTGCGCTTGCTACCCCTTGCAAGCTAATTGCCAGTTAGGGAATTCTTTATAATCACCAATTAAAATCATTGCTTAGGATATTATTGCCTGTGTTAATTGGCCTATTCCTTGGCAACTTCATATTTATTGGCTGCGATTCACTGTCTATAAGCTGGCAATTTTATTTTAACAGATCTTGGGCACAGAAGAGAATTTTCTTTCCCAAGTAGAAGGGAAGTCTGAATTTTCATGAACAAAGCTTATTGCCCTGTTCTTTTTAAAATAGTTTTGCTATATGTGAAAGTGAGTGCACAAAAGGTTTAGACAAACCATATATATGTTTTTTTTCTTCTCAAACACACATGACATTGACTTTCCCCTGCAGTGCATCTAAACTGCCTGGATCAGATAAAATTGGGCTGGAAGAAGTCTCAAAGTCATCTCCAGAGAGAAAGTTGTAATTATCGTTCCTGATATGGGTGTTTAAGTTCTTCTTAAAGACCTCTGAGTGATAGAGACTCCTGGACCATCTGGAGTGATCCCTTTGGATACAGAGCCATCGTGACATTTCTGAATGACTAAAGTCAGTATTTCATTTCCACGGTAGTCATAGTTAACAGCACTTTCCCAAAGACCACGTATCAAATGAAATAAAATGTAAGATACTCTTCTTAGAATACATTTCTTCACTTAAGCAGAAAATGGAAATTTCTCTGTGTTTCCAAAACAAATGCTTATTACTCAGCTTGGGAAAACATCGTCCCTAAAGGAGAGAGACCCTCCGCCTGCATTTTTTCCTGAAGGAAGTGAGGAACTGTGGTTTATGTCTATGATTAACGTAGTCCTTCTCCTGCTGGTGTGTGGCAAGAAAGAGTATTAGTGGGGCAGCGAGAATACCACAGTTAGAGGTAAGTAGGCTAGCAATGCCCTCCCGATAGCCTGGAGATGGCTTTGAAACCACAGGGAGTGCAATAGAAAGGGTAAATTGTAGCTCATACCTTGCATAAGGCTGACCTGCTTTTCTGTTAGCATAATTAAAACTGTTTATGTTAGCATGGCAATACACAGCAGTGCGCATTATTTATGTGATGAGCTGATCCCAAAACACTGCCTGTTTTCAGTCCTGGGCAGTGTGACCTGTGCCAAGTTGCCCTAATGGGGGAAGACAACTGTATGTATGATGCAGCTTTTGAACAGTAGAAGTTATTGATATAGAGAACTTGTTTTTTCTTCCTGTAGGGAAGTGTTTCCTCTTGAGGCAACTGTTCGCTTTTTCATAGAGCAGTTTTGATAGCTGCTTATAAAATTTTGCTTGGAGAGCTGTCATCTTGGTATCCCATTTATTGATTTCTAAGATGTGGGTATATAGTTCTCTTGAATAATATTATTTCTTGGAACTAAAATATTGGGAGCAGAATGCACCGACAGTTAAGCAGTATCTTTAATTCAGCTTTTCCCCCTAATAAAGAAGAATCCCAGTGTACAGAAACTGGGGTCAGCTCTGAGATTGTGCCGGGTTATACCCAACGTGCTGTGCTGTAATTACCTCTTTTTTTGGAGAGATGAGGGAATTTTCTAGGCAAGACAGGTGTTAAACAACATGAATAATACCAGTTTTAACTATTCCATCCCAAGTATCTGGTAACTTAATAGAGGAGATTAACATCTTTTTTTTCCTCTTTCTTTTGAACCTGTTGCGTTTGAGATATATAGAATTCTATTGAGAGTTAATTTTGTACGACAGTTATCCTGTGAAAGAATGATCATGCTAGGATTGTTCTTCTATCCAATGAAATAGTTTATTTTAACAAGTCAATTTCTGAAATAAAAAAGTGAAAGAATTCATTAACATTATATGCAGTCATTTTCATTTGATTTTTTTTTATCTGGAAATATTCTAATGTGCATTACTATGCTTTTTTCCCTTTTTAAAAGGACTGAAGAGGCCTACGACTTACTTAATTTGTACCAGTGGAATAGGGGAGAATGGGATTGTGTGGGTTGGGTGCATCTGACTAATAACGGGTTTATTCTTTATTCTGGGAAATCATATTTATATATTTCTTAGCATTTATACACAAAATAAAAAAGTGCATTGACTTTGTGCCTCTAAGCACCCACTGTGCATTTGTCTTCTTGGTATTCATGATTCCCAACCTAGCTAGATTCTCACTCACCTACAATTTTGCCTTGTCCTGTGTTGCACATATAGTTAATTGCCTCCTTTTCTTAGAATATTTCAAAAGTGAGAGAGAGCTGCTTCCAAATTGT
>VWPW01028067.1:0-22930 GCA_013389825.1 Crypturellus undulatus | reverse complement strand
CAGCGTCTCCCTGTTTCCCACAGGTACCTGATGCGTGTGTTGACACCTAGCGAGGAGCCCTCAGTGCCCTTGGAATTTGGGTGTGGAGGGAATTGCACAACAGGGTACGTTTGCTGTCTGCCCAAGTGAGAGCTGATGAGGAGAAAGGCCAAGAGCAGCTCCAGAGCATGGATCCTCGCTCCTCCCAGTACACTGGTGCCCTGGGGAGCACACGGACGAGCCCCGGAGATGGGACAGAGCAATGCCCTAAAACTGCTGCCTCTCAGGCTGGCTGCAGACCCACAACTTCTCCCCCAGTAGAGGGTTAACTTACTGGAAAGCAATTTTGCCACCTAAGCTGTTCCCCAAGAACTCTACTGCCCCACAGGTCTGCCTTTGTATCTCTCTCCATGCTTTCCTCAGTTTCTTTCCATTCCATTTCTTCAGTACACTTTCCGAAGTCCTCTTCCACCCTCATGCACTCCATTACAAATTTTGCTCTCATAAGATGTGATGGTCAAAGTTTCTGCTCTTCTTATTCTTTCATGCAGAGCTAACATGTTCAGGTTTCTCAGCTCTGGAGCATGAGAAACACATAGTGCCCTGGGACAGGAGATCTAGGTGCCCCTGCTGGAGCCGGAGGGTTGGACTAGATGATCTCTAGAGGTCCCTTCTAACTTTAACCATTCTGTGATTCTGTGATTTTTTTTAATGGTTATGGCATAACCTGAAACTGCTTCTGGCAAGTTCAGCTCATCCCTGATAACTTACAAGTTTATCAAACTGAATGAGAGTCTATACTAAATAAAGTATTATCTTCATGTACAGCATGGTCAGTGAGACTCTTTGAAGACGTTTGTGTCCTAGAAGGATTAGCATCCCACATAGGATTGCACCGCTTGCTGTGCAGCCGGACAGCAGGAACACCGCTCTGCTCAGTGGAAAGTTGTTCATTAACCGATCTCCCCACCTCCGTAAGCATGCGTTACTCAAGATGCGTTCACCAAGCATCTTATACAAACACGTTTTAATCTAAGCCTTGTTCACAAACACTTGGCTTTGACTCGCACCTTGGAGGAGTACAACTGTCACTGAAACTGTAGCTCTAACTCATTTTAGTTTTACCAAACCACCCTGATGGTGGCACCTTATTTTTTGTAAGTTAAAAGCTTCTCAGTTTGACAAAACAGGACATTCAACAAACCTGAATACAGACGAATAACAAATACACTCTGTGCATATAATAGCAAAATGTAAGTCCCTTAAAGTCACTGAGACTAACCAAACAAAAAGTCACTGAGACTAACCAAACAAATTTGCTATCGTTTGACCAGCTCTGCTATGCAAATTGCCTGCAGTTTTAGACTAATCAACTTCAGGTTAAAATTTACTCCTATTCAAATGCCTTGCAAAACTGTTTTGCTGCGTCAGATCAGGCCCTGAAGCCTTGCACATTCCTTCATTTAGTAGGCTGCGAAGTCAGTGCACTGCACTCCTACAGCAGTGTCCTGCTTCCTCTGGATCTCTAACTACACACGCACTGTTAAATGTGCATGTGTAGTTAATCTTGTAAATTAAGCTCTTCAGTACAGCTGACTTTTACACATCTGGTGTGTCAAATAAAAAAATAGTAATATCAAATGACTCATGGGCAGCTTAATTTGTTTATTAGTAGTCCTTCACTTGCCTGCATGATTATTATCTCTTAGGCAGCGAGCTAACTTCCTGCAGTAACAAAAACAATTCTTGGAAGATTTCTTAACTATAAATTAATGAAAAAACTCCTCTCACACAAAATCTGCACACTGAGATTTAAACTCCAGTATGACTCCTGATGCTTTCTTTTCTTCCCCCACAGGAAATAGAAACATTCTATTTTAAAGACAAAAACATAGCATGTGACAAATGAATAAGCCTTATGCGACCAACACATCTGTAAGCTTTGGAAAACATGCACAGAGGTCCCCTATATATTTTTTTGTAATGGTTCACTTTAAAAGATTCCCAGGATCACTTGATCACTTATCCTAAAACAGAAGGGATAGGTAGATGTGGATACTACTGTGACTGAAGTCACCAGCATTCTCACACACGTAGGACGCTAGAAGACTTCCTTGAGGTCAAGGGCCACCCAATGTACCATGCCAGAGCCTACATTTCACATAGGAAACAGACAATTATAAATATTAGAAGAACAGTATCATTTGTATTCCTTTTGGATCCATTAACACAAAGCACACAACAGAGTGGGCCAGGGTGTGGGGGGGGAAGCACCCACAAAAACAGTCCTCCAGCAAACAGCTTTGAGCAGATGACATTTTTCCTGTAAGAGTGAAGGAAAGAATCACATAAGTCCACAGTGAAAAGTATCTGAATTGAGATTGATTCTACAGACTCTCATTATTTGCTGCACTAATTCTGTCTGCTAGGCCCCCAGGCCCACCTTCCACCTCCAGATGAGACTGACCAAAGCTCTAGTAGTTCCCTTAACACAGCTTTCTCCAGCCCTTCACTAGGACAGCTCTAGCTCCATGAAGGTAGGTCTGTGCTGCAGTAACTGAGCAGCTTGGTCACCTAAAGCTGGGCCTTTCATTACCACCCAAATTTATCCTGGCTTTTTGCTATCCAATCTGACACTGCAAAATACATTCCTCCAGAAGTTAAATAACAAAAAAAAGCAAACAAAGTTAAAAAAAAAAATCCACCCTTTTGGATTCACTGTGGACTCTGCCCAAACAGGAAGAAATCTGCCTATGGCTTAAGCTTTTTTTAAAATTTTATTATATATTTTGCTCCAGACTGACATTTTACTGCTTTTTTACTTTGCAAAACAAAATAACACTTCAGGCTGTACATCTCCAACAGCTTTCCTCCTATATAAATACCCTAACATGTCATGTTTATTGTAAATTCCAAAAGCAAAATACAGCTAAATTAAAACACACACATTGGAGTAGATCTGTATGTTACATCTTCAACCCCCTCAGAGATTGCCTGCCTTCCTTTCCAGAGGCTGGAGGGAGGTCCTCCTTTTAGCTGTGGAACTACTTTAATTTTTAATGAAAACAATTTTCATTTTCTAGTAACATTAGTAAGAACGGTTTTTGTGTTCAGTCTTGAACTTTTTCCCCCACGTACCAACATACAGATGCACATTTTGATTTTGATAAGTTGCTTTAGCATCTGGGATCCCATCCCCTTCACTCCCTCCTTCCCCAAAGTGTCCCAGTCAGGACTCAGTGGGAGTCCCAGATTTCCCACACTCGTGGCCCCACTGAAGAGTTGTTTCAGCCTTTTGGTGACCCGCACGGACACCAGTTCAGGTGTTTGCAGAGGCAGGGAAGCCTGCAGTTCGGGCTCTCAGATGCCATATCAGCACGCGAGGACAGAGCGGGGTCAGCTGCCACGGCAGCACAGGTTGCTCAACGGATGGATGTGGGGTGCCCTGTGCCAGCTGGTGGCGGTGCCAATGATGGAGCCCTGTTAAAGCTACCAGCACTCCTTGTGTGTTTGTGGTATCGGGAGCCACTGCCATCTGCTCCTGCTCCTCCTCCTCGCGCCCTCATAAGCATCACTGAAGTCCAAGAGAACAGGGAGATTTCAGATATCCTCTCTTCTTATATCCCTCTTGGAAGTGTATATCCCATACCAGATGCATAAGTTTTTTCCAGTTAGGAAATGGAGAAATCATGCTTAACTTTGGTTCAGGAATTGCAAAGCCTCAAAGCTTCCAGGATAAACCTGTTTCATAATCTGGATCACAGTGTTTAAGTTTTCAAATTGATACTGAATTTGTTTTTATTACATTAAATTCCTATATCCCAAAATTATTTTGTGCCTCTGTGTACACGGTAACATGTACTTGTTTTTCACACATACTTTAAACTCATCAAAAGGTATGCCAAAAATTGCTCTTTGATCTGTATGAAGAGCAAAGCCACACTGAAGATTACAGTTTTTGGAAATTACAGCGTCTCTTGATAAAAATCACTGTGAATTTAGAGCAGTGGCACTACAGCACAGGAGTGACCAGAGCATCTTCAAAGCTTGACTGTTGAGTTGGTGAAAATCCTGTCATTTTCAGGAAAAACACTTCTGTGCACTTTTGACACCAGCTATTGTTATGACACATTTCTGGGGTCTTCTCCAAGCTGCTGCATTTTAGCCAGGGAATGGAATGAGAGTTATTAAACCTGTGCTCCCAAGTGCTGTGCTGACAGTTCCCAGAATGTACTCCTTTTTTTTTCTGGATCTCCGGGAGAGTCCTTCTGGCAATCTTTAATAAGAGCCACTGGCAATATAATTCTATGAATAAAACCACCACCTCCAGGAAGAGCAACAGGGCTGGCTTCTCTGCGCTCACAGTTCCTGTCAGTGCCAAACAATGTCGTGACGAGAGACATCCCATCGCAGAAAGCATCGCAGAGAGAACAGGGAATGTTGACAAGTAATAAGAAAGATGCAAATAATTTTCTCCAAATCCTGTGCATCTGAAGATGCTGTCTCTATCATGAACACAATGATAATGTAATTAAAAAAAAAACAAAATGAACCCTTCCCTCAAAGAAAAAGAAAGAAAAGGGGAGGAGGGGGTTCAAGCTACCATTCAGACCAATTTACACAATTTTTCCCTCAATTTCAGGAAATGGTTAGTTCCAGGTCAATATCACTCAATAATACTTGAGTATTACATTGCAGTTATGTCAACTTATTTATTTCATGGAAGATAATTCTCAGCACTGACATGAAAATGGAAAATCTCTCTGATGTTTTCTGTGAAAATAAATAGGATGACATATCGAACTGCACAGATTAAGCTTTTGATTAGCACACGCTTGCATGTGGTTATTCCAGTATGTATTACAGACAGTAGAGGAAACCAGGAGGAAATTCTGCTCCCAGCTAACTGGAGACACATTCCCAATTGTCACTAAGTTGCATGAGTCTTAGTGAAGCAAAATCTACAGTGAGTAGTTCAGTGTGCACAGTATGGACTGAACATCAAGGAAATATATCCGAAGGCAAGATTTGCCACTGATCTCATCCAGTTTTCTAGTCAAACCTCTTCACAATAGGCCAACTTTACACACTATTCTGTTGTGCACATACCCAAGGTTTTGGTCTTAGAGTTTTTAGTACAATTTAATCCCTTGCAGATCAAATACTTCACTGTGTAATTCTGTGCAGGATACATGGATCTCGCATATTGGAGGATAGAGCGTTTGTATGCTACAATCAAAACCTGGATAAATGCAGGTTATAAAGAAAAAGCAAACAAATCTAAATGTGTCTGTTCAGATTCCTGATATGAACTGGCTTATTCTGAAGGGAAGGGGAAGGGGAAGGGGAGGAGAGGAAAATCAGACTCTTCCCTATTTGGCTTTCACCAAAACATCTAAAAATTGTCTGTCAAACTTAGCATTTTTATTTACTTGAATATGAAATTATTTCAGACATCTTTACTTATTTCAGCATATAAATGATGACAAACTCCTGAAGCACATCTGTGATGTATGTATTCTGTGCCAACATATTCATGTAATTTTGGGTGACATTAGCTTACAAGGAGGCAGGGTTTCTTCTCACACCTATGAAATCTTACCTGCATATTGCGAGCAGCACCCTCTATTCCTCAAAACACAGATGATGGCTCTTTTATAGAGATCGTGGCCTCTTTATAGAGAAAAACAAAGCCTCTTGGGTGTTCTTCACTATATAGTACCAGAACAAAGCATTGAATGAGGTAGTCATCTTACCAGAGGTAGCACCAGTGGTAATAGTTTGAAAGCTTTCTAACTGTGGATTCATTCATCTCAAAGAGACACAGAAATATTGCTACACTCTATCAATTTTTAAATCATGTTTGAGATCGGAGTACTCAAAGAAGGACTCAAGTCTTGTTAAATTTAAATCAAGCCAGCTATGCTGTCAAGGTATGACTGTCTGGCACATCTGAATCAGCACATACAGCTGCAGTGCTCTGATATGAATTTTTGCAGTATTTTGGCTATTCAAGGAACAGCAAACAGGAGTTAACAGAGACCCATGCTATTAAATTTTCTATAGACACTATGTTTTCTTTTTTTTTAAAAAAAAAACTTTTCTGAAACAATGATCTTTAACCATGTCAGTATCACCCAGAGACCTAAAATTCACCAAATGCTGGCAGCAGACATCACCCTACTGATCTGCTCCAAAAATGCCGATACATTTACAGTAAATCCCTAACCAGGTCAGTTGTGCAACAAGCTGAAGTGACACAAAGTATTAACATTTATGGTGATGAGTCAAAATCAAACAAACATCCTTCTTTTATAAGCTTTCTCACAGTATGTAGTCGTATGTACTTCAAATAACGAAACATCTGTTACAGGCCTAACTCTCTTGCAACTGAGCAAGTGTTGCAATCATTCTCTAGGGCCACACTTCATGTTAAGACTTTAGTGGATAGATGAGAAATATCAGCTATGGCCAATGCTCAGCTCAGTTGATTTGGGGGAGAATAAAATAAAATAAAAAATCTTCAAGAGCCAGGTTTCCTCAGTAGAAAATCAGAAAGTGTGTTATCATCATATTGAAAAATGTCCCAAACTAATCTTAACTTCAGAATAAGAGTCTTAGTTCAATGGTACTTGCAGCTGATTCAAGTGCCCAGAGTACCCTTTTCAGCAGGTCTAGGTATGGCCTGATCCTGTAGAAAACAAATTATAAAATATCCTTAGGTAATTCACTCTTTTATAAAGTAGTATCCATTATGGTCCAGATGTTGTGCATCTAGTTTTAAAGGCCTCTACACATGCACATAGGTCTCACTGACTCACATATAGTTCAGCATACTGTTCATGGTGACACAAGACTCATTTCTCCCTACTCATCCCCACAGTAACTTTTGCTGTTGACTGCAGATTTGGCCCTGTTTGCTCTGCAGCAACAAAAGTTAGGGCAGAGTTAAAAAAATGGCTGTGAGTCAGAAATTTAAGGCTCGATGTTGCAAAGTAGGTACTTATTAAAGATAGACACATTCTTATTTCCAATCAATGCAAATATATACTTAAAAATACATACCTTATAAAAAGCTTTGCTGACTAGACATAGATATGGTTTTCTATGAATGCTTTGCTAAACGTTAGACTAATGTTACCTGTTTAAAGATAATGTCTTCTGGAGATGAGTGATGATTTCAAGCTGTCCTTTTCAATCCTAAAAGTAATTACAGAATTAGGACTTTTTTTTTTAATCAACAAATAATTTGATATAGAAAAAAAGAACTTGTATATATAGGAAAATTTGCAGAAAGTTTTCCATAACAAAGGCTTTCTATTATAAAGGCTTTTGCTTAGAGCTTGCTCAACTTAAAGCCTTTAGGCAAGTTCCTGAAGTAGACATGAAAAGTTTTCTTCTCATTTACTGTATTTCTAAAATATGCTCAGAAATGGTCAGAAAAAAATTCCCTTGGTTTCCTGCTTTAATGTGTTTTTTTTTTTTTTTTCAAGAGTGTGTGCAGAAGCAGAGCTAATGATTCCTACAAGCTCAGTCTGCCTCACCCTCTCAGTTATGCAATACTTGCTCGTATTTTTTTGCCAAGGGAGTAACTTTTCCTGCTCGTTTATGACCCCATATTGCTGATCTGACCCCATCTGTAATGTGATACTGAAAACCTTCAATCAGAACAGGGATATCTGTGTAGTACTCACAGAGATTAACAGAAAGTTCATCTCCTTTGAATTCTTCCCCTAATCCTGCCAGAAAAAAAGAATTTAACATCAAGAAAACAACAAAGTAACGCAGCCAGCAAGATACAACTACCCTGCAACAAGCTTTATAGATCGATCTCATTCTTGTCCTTCCCTCTGTTTCATATCAGCACGTATTTTACCATTTTACCAGCACGTATTCAAAATTTAAGCTCTGGGTCAAGACTGTCTGCAAAGCTCACCAAATCTGGTTCTCAAAACCAGTCAGAATAATACAGTTTAGGAAACTTAGAGTTTTGCAATTCAAATGTTTTTCTGTCCAACAGAGTGTCTCTATCATCTTCCAACTCTATCAAGAGCAAGCAGAAATAATAGATTTTTTTTGTATCAAACGGACTCTATTATTTTTATTAAACAGTGTTACACATACAGGTTAATTTAAAAAACTACAGTTCACAAAATATGTACCTCTAGCTAGAAGATATAAATCTAGGCCAATTGTCTTTATATCTGTCGATGTTCAGTCACTGTAAAGTTTTACAGTTTATTCTCTGATATACAAAAACACATACTTTGTTAAAACATCCAGTACAACTCACAGCATTCTACTACACACCTTCATATAGGGTTTTAGTACAAAAGGAAGTACAAATATAAAAATACTGAAGTTTGAATTTTTTTAAAAAAACAAGAAGTTAGAGATGAGTGTCTGCTATGGGTATTCTTCTAAGCTCTACGATCTGGGAGTTGGCCATGCTGCCGCCATCCTGGCTGCCGTGGCAAGAATCATTATCACTGACACTGAGACCTGCACCTGGAACAGAGAAGCCAAAAGAATAATCAGTGAGAAGCACAGAAATGCTGATACCACTTCCTGGTACGTAGCTGCTTGGTTTCATTCGCATTATTGAAATTCTTCCCTTCCCCGCAAGAATATAGCAAGTTTTCCCTTTCTGGTCAACAATTCTGAATTCACAGTCTGTAACTCCAAGTGACGTAGTTTTGTACCATCCAGATACACATTTTCATACTTCCACTGTCAGTCATTTTAATTGTCTCAGTAAACAGCACAATAGCTATTCAGAGGTTGCCTTGAAACAACAAAAGTGTAAAGCAAGGCCTGGTTTAGGCTGGCTTCATGGTGTGACTGTTAAAATCTGCTATTTCCAAGAATTTCTTCACAAAGAATTTTTAATAATACAATTTCCTGGTTAAAGCGTAATTCCAGCTGTTTTAATCTGATTGCAATTTTAACATGAGAAAAGGCTCTGCCTAAATATTCTTAAACTCCCATTTGGCTCAGGCTCATGTAATGTGTTTTTCTTCTGTTGTGAGAGAATAGGAGACTTGGGCTTATGGAAACTTCCAAACATATCTGGAAGAGACCTCAAGAGGCCACCTTGTCCATCCTTTTGCCCAAAGAGTACTGCTAGCAAGGTGCTTCTTTGTACTTTTGCAGTTGTATTATTCATCTGAAGGAACATGATCCTGTACTTCTATAGAGGAACAGGAGGAAAGGTTGGCCAGGGATGAAAATAATGAATAATGATATCTGATTACTTGATGGATTAAAGGATTTTCTGAGGCCAACCATTAGATGTTAACAAGGATCACCTGGTGAAGGTAAAGAGAACAAGCTGCAAGGTTGGAGCAGGTAAGAGACCCAGGGGATATAATTACAATGAAACGGAGTTTACTGGAAAGAGCCTCAAGCTAGTGGAGACCTGCATAAGACTTTCCACTCTGCAGCCTTTCCAGAATAGATCTGGCAGTAGGTCAGGTATGAGGCCCTTAACTCATCAGCAGTGCGGTGTGAACACAGCATGTTGCATCCAGGCAGAAAGTGAGATTTCTGCACCATGATTCATACCCATGATTAGAAGGATATGCTCCATTAACATGTGGCTCCATGGCTGGTGTCATTGCCACAACTTTGGTTTCTTTGGTAACAGGAAGCTTTACAGTGGCAGGCATGATGGGATCTGATGGGATCCATCTTTCTCAAAGGGGGAAGAGAGCCCTGGGACATGAGCTAGCAGGGCTCATTGAGGGGGCTTTCAACTAGATTTTAGAGGGGAAGGGGGTATCATCGGGGAAGCAGGTTATGGGGTAGGTGATGGCCTGCCATGCCACTTGCAACTGCCTAACTCCATAGCCTGTGTAGGGTGCCCTACGCCTGAAGAGGTGAGATGGGAAAACAAGAGACCTTCTGAAGGCCCACACTGGAGATGTGTGTGCATTTGCAGGGCCATGATCTCATTGCAATTACTGATACCTGGTGGGACAGTTACTGAGACATGATGGGGTCATTGCTCAACCACTGATGATGCCACTTGCAACTGCCTAACTCCATAGCCTGTGTAGGGTGCCCTACGCCTGAAGAGGTGAGATGGGAAAACAAGAGACCTTCTGAAGGCCCACACTGGAGATGTGTGTGCATTTGCAGGGCCATGATCTCATTGCAATTACTGATACCTGGTGGGACAGTTACTGAGACATGATGGGGTCATTGCTCAACCACTGATGATGGCTCTCCCATTGTCCATCCAGCTGGTCACCTCATCGTAGAAGGCTATCAGGTTTTTCAGACATGACTTCCCCTTGGTGGATCCATGCTGACTACTCCTGATCACCTTCTTGTCCTTGACATACCTAGATATGGTCTCTAGGATGAGCTACTCCATCACCTTTCCAGGGAGGGAGGTGAGGCTGACCGGCCTGTAGCTTCCTGGCTCCTTTCTCTTGCCTTTTTTGAAGACTGGAGTGATGTTGGTTTCTTCTGATCCCCCAGCCTGCCAATCTCTTTCTTGTCTCCAGGCTCAGTACATGGGGACTGATCTTAGCAGTAAAGACTGAGGCAAAGAAGGCATTTCGTAACTCTGCCTTCTCTGCATCCTCTGCCACCAAGGAACCCTCCCCGTTCAGCAGCGGACTAACATTTTCCCTAGCCTTCCTCTTGGTGCTGATGTGTTTGTAGAAGCCCTTCCTGTTGCCCCGACAACTCTCGCTAACTTTAATTCCAAAGGGGCCTTGACCTTCCTCGTTGCATCCCTGCATTCTCTGACAATGTTCCTATATTCTTCCCTATATTCTTCCCATGGGGCCTGGCCCTTCTTCCACTTTACATACATGTTTTTTTTCTTCATTGAGTTTACCCAACAGCTCCTTGCTCTTCCACGTAGGTCTCCTGTGCTCTCATTTAAAGAGCAACTCCACCACCTTGCCTTCCTGGCCTGTCCTTCCTGAAAAGCCTAAAGCCATCCATGGCCACTTTCCAGTCATGAGAGCTGTCCCACCAGGTCTCAGTAATTCCAATGAGATCATGGCCCTGCAATCGCACATGCATCTCCAGTTCGGCTTGTTTATTCCCCCTGCTGCGTGCATTTACATAGAGGCATTTGAGTTGGGCACCCAATGTACCTCTTTCTAGCTGGGGCAGCTGGAACTTGACCATGGGGGCCTTCAGAAGGTCTCTTGTTTTCCCATCTCGCCTCTTCAGGCTTAGGGCGCCCTACACAGGCTATGGAGTTAGGTGGCTGCGAGTGGTGTGGCAGGCCATCACCTACCCCATAACCTGCTTCCCCAATGATACCCCTTCTTCCCTCAAATGGAGGTGGAGATTGCTTTGTAATTACAGTACCCATACTTCTAGGGATTTTATCTATCTATCTATCTCATGAGCACTTACATCTAAGTCACTCCTGAATTGTATTGCTGGTGTAAAATGTATTAGACATAAAATTAATATGCTACACAGACAAAATTTATTTCTTCTGTTAGAGCCTTGACCCTACAGAAATGACATCAATAAACATCCAGACTTCCAAGAGAAAAGTTCATATTTGCCTAGAAATGCTTCCTCAGTCTTATGGAGTCATGTTCAACATCCAGATGTTAGCAAATTTTTGAGCAATCACAAATGAGTAGAGGACTGAATAACATACCAGTTACCCTTCTTCCCTGTTTCTGTTAAGTACTGCTTCAGAATGGAGTGGAGAAGAAGGCCATGGGCAGGAATCCAGCACTTTACCACCATCCAGCATTGATCTGTGACAGAGCAAGACTTGTCTCCAAGTTTTGGAGAGCATCTTGGGCAGCTTGCTGCTTTGCACAGATTCTACCTCTTTTTGTTCAACTAGATCCCTTTTTTTAACTACCCAAACCTATCCAACATGTAAAAATACTTGGTTCTAACTAACTAGGAATCATTTATAGTGGGCTTTAGTCTAAATTACTGGTGCACACACATATTACTCTGATGTTGATCTGGAAGGTGAGGGTAGCATTAAATTGTCTATTAATCTAAATCATACAAAAGAAATAATGGAGGCATATGAAGTCTAGTCCAAAATAACAGCATTTTTAAAGTTAATTGGAGCAATTAGCAATAATTAATAATTACCCTTTCCCAAGAAAGGGTAGAAGACAAGCTTTTAATTCATTTAAAAGCCATAAATGAAATAAAGTAAATCTTCTAAATAAGTCAAACTAATTATCATGGGGGGAGGGGGGAGTTAGCATGTATCAATAGGCAGAACATATCCCTAGATTTTCTCTCCTACAGTAATCTTATGTCATTTCCCTCATACAAACAGTCTTGGAGCTGACTAACTTTCCAAAGACTTATCATGGCATAACTGAGTTGCATGCTGTGGGCACAGTGAATCTTAATTATTTCTTTCTATATGGCTGTGGGAGCCTTGGCGGTACTGCATGATTATGAAGGACCAAAATAACGTTGCTAGGGAGCAATGTGATAAGGAAAGAAGAGCTTGTTAACCTTGTTAGCCTTGTTAGTAGTAAGCGGGAAACCTGCCGATGGGAAAGCCATAAAGAAGGATCAACAATGAATGCCAGAGAAGGGAAGCAAGCACAGCTGCATGATAAGAGGCACACAAGGCAAGAGCCAATCATAAGTTGAAAGCATCCGTGTGCTCACCGCATGGACGAACTCATTAACCAATCATTAATTGCATGAACAGAGAATGCGCTCGTGCCATTTCGCGTTTACTCTATAAATATAACTGCCTTCTGATATTAAAGTGAATAGCATCTGCTTCATATTGAAGTGTCGTGCTTTCCGTCTCGCGGTGGTGGTCCTCGGCATATGGCAATGAGCATATTTGATGGAAAGGAGGAATTCATAGGTAGTGTGGTCAGAGGCCAGAGTTTATGATACAGGAAGTCCAACTTTTGGACTTCTGGCATGAAATAAAAATGCTACATCCATATGATGTGAAGTTTGCATAAAGCAAGCATAAAAGCTGGCCAAGAAAACACCATAAACTGTACATTGGGTCAGAGAGCACCTAAGGCAACTTGATACCCACAAATCCATGGGCCCTGATGGGATGCACCCCAGAGTGCTGCGGCAGATGGTGGATGTCGTAGCTAAGCCACTCTCCATCATCTTTGAAAGATCCTGGAGAATGGAGGAGGTGCCAGAGGACTAGAAGAAAGCCAATGTCACACCAGTCTTCAAAAAAGGCAAGAAGGAGGACCCAGGCAACTACAGGCTGGTCAGCCTCCTCTCCGTTCCTGGAAAAGTGATGGAACGGCTCATACTGGCTGTTGTCTCCAGGCATGTGGAGGACAAGAAGGGGCTTGGGAGTAGTCAGCGTGGATTCACGAAGGGGAAATCATGCTTGACTAAGCTGATAGCCTTCTATGATGGGATGACTGGCTGGATAGATGAGGGGAGAGCGGTGGATGTCATCTACCTTGACTTCACCAAGGCTTTTGACACCGTCCCTCACAACATCCTCCTGGACAAGCTCCAGAGGTGTGGGCTGGATGAGTGGTCGGTGAGGTGGATTGGCAACTGGCTAGATGGCAGAACTCAGAGGGTGGTGATCAGCGGTACAGAGTCTAGTTGGAGGCCTGTGTTGAGCGGAGTCCCCCAGGGGTCAGTCCTCGGTCCAGTCCTGTTCAATTTATTCATCAATGACCTGGATGAAGGCACAGAGTGCTCCCTCAGCAAGTTTGCTGATGATACGAAGCTGGGAGGAGTAGCGGATACTCCAGAGGACTGTGCTGCCATCCAGAGGGACCTGGACAGACTAGACAACTGGGCGGTCAAAAACCTCATGAAATTCAACAAGGCCAAGTGCACGGTCCTGCACCTGGGGAGGAATAACCCCAGACACCAGTACAGGCTGGGGACCGACCTGCTGGAGAGCAGCTCTGCAGAGAAGGACCTGGGCGTCATGGTGGACGACAGGTTGACCATGAGGCAGCAGTGTGCCCTCGTGGCCAAGAAGGCCAATGGGATCCTGGGATGCATTAAGAGGAGCGTGTCCAGCAGGTCGAGGGAGGTGATCTACTCAGCCCTGGTGAGACCACATCTGGAGTACTGTGTCCAGTTCTGGGCCCCACAGTACAAGAGGGATGTGGAGCTGCTGGAGAGAGTCCAGCGCAGGGCGACTAGGATGATCAGGGGCCTGGAACATCTGCCCTATGAGGAGAGGCTGAGGGAGCTGGGCTTGTTCAGCCTGGAGAAGAGAAGGCTGAGAGGGGATCTGATCTGTGTCTATAAGTGCCTCAAGGGAGACAATGAGGAGGATGGGGCTGGCCTCTTTTCACTGGTGGTCACTGACAGAACCAGAGGAAATGGCCACAAACTGAAGCATAAAAAGTTCCACGGGAACTTAAGGAAGAATTTCTTTACTGTGAGGGTGACAGAGCACTGGAACAGGCTGCCCAGAGAGGTTGTGGAGTCTCCTTCTCTGGAGATCTTCAAGACCCGCTTGGATGCAGTCCTGTGCCATGTGCTCTAGGTGGCCCTGCGTGTGCAGGGGGGTTGGACTAGATGACCTCTAGAGGTCCCTTCCAACCTTAGGCATTCTGTGATTCTGTGATTTCTTTAACAATTAGGAGAGCTGTGCCAACTCAGCTATTTGTAGGTTGGCAGAGCAAGTGGTAACTTACCAAACTGCTGCAAGTTTAGGGGAAAAAAAAAATACTGTGCAGGCTTGATTTTTTTCAGCCTGCATTGTTTCAGCCATTCGGTTTACAGCAGGGCCCCAGCCACGAATGCATTAATATCACTGAGAGTGACAAACTGCATTGCAAGGGTGGGGCATGAGGACAGGTATGAGATTTTAGCTTTACTGACAGCAAAACAGATGGGAACAGGGAAGAGACACAGGGAGAAGTAGAGAGGAGAAAGAGGAAGAACTCTTTGACTGCAGTTCAGCAAACATTTAAACAACATAAGCCTGTACTGTACAAATCGAGAAGAAATCCCACTTTCTATCACCTTTTGTCACTTTTAATTGCGTCCATGCACTTCACTCTCTTCTATCAGAGGCACTTTCATTCCTTTAAAATGCACTGAACTGGACTGGAAAGCAGATGTGACTATTAAGAAACAAAACCGAAAAAAAATGTTTTTTTTATTTTTAGTTAAAAAAAAAAAGCACTTTTTTTTCCACTTGAAGTATTTGTTGAGCTACAGTTGAACTGTATCGGAGGCATTAACTAAAAAACATTTACTTTGGAGGTTAGAGCTGCTCTAGCCACAGCTCTTCCCCTTCAGTCTGGCTTGTTCAGACATATGTGGGGCCAGAACCAGACAGGAACACTGGTTGGGTTTAAAGATAATCCCTTCCTCCCCTCTGACATTGCTGAGGGCAGGCTTTGGGTGCAAGAGTCAATGCTGTGGTGGAACAGGCGATGCTTGTGTTATGAGAAACCCCAGAAGAGAATGCACCCAAGGACATGTTTTTGCTGTTGTTACCGGAAAATACAGACAAAACAGCAGATGTTCCTGGGATATTGTGAGAGGATACGGACGAAAACAACAAAGACCAGTTGAAGATGAAGATAAGGACCACCGTATCTTCAAAGAACTGTCTGGAACTGGGCAGTAGAACCAAAACAGGGCCTCTGAGACAAAATAGGGCCATATATGGAAATGAGTTCTGGATTGTCATTGAGTGGACACAGCAAGTTGACCACCAGAGGGTCTCAAAAGCCCACCAGAGACCACCAAAGGGACAGAGGGCGCACACGCGTGAGCGTGAGGCATATTATAATTAGTTCTGGGAAATATAATGAATATGTATGATCATTCCTAGAGTTTAATGCATATGTAGATAATAAAGAAACAAAAGTTTGAGAAAGCACACCTTAGGGTGCGCACGATAGGTGGAACTATCCCCTGTGCACCCAGCGCTACAATAAAGTGAATGCCTGCTTCTTAATACTATGTTGGTGTTAAGAGGTTTATTCCCGGTTTTCGGTGACGCTTGCACCAGTAATGCAATCCAAAATATCCTCTCAAACCATGCCCTGAGTGCCTGCTTAAAACCCTCCTCATTCAAAAGGCTTGTTAGAACAAATTATAGCAAATTATTAATAAATAAATACAAATGGCATTCACAAAAATTTAGGCAAAAAAATCAAAGTTGGTTTAAGATCTACTATTACTAGCAAGACAAAGACTAACTAAGGATTGAATTTGAAGATTTATTAAAAAGACATTAAATGGTATATCAGGTTCTGTTGAATTGTATCAACCATGAAGTTTAACAGCTACTGCTACCTGCTAGACTGATCTTTGACATGATTAGGCATGACTTAAGGCTTAGTTTTCAAAACACTGTGTAGTGTTTACTGCAGTGAATAGGCCAACTGGTATCAACTGAGCTGCTTAAGATAGATACACTGTGTTGGATGAAGGGAGTATTAAATACCAATGTATTAAAATGTACTAGTGTTAAAATCTTCATATCTTATTAAAAATCTTCTGAATTACCTGTTTTCCTTTAAGATATTCATAAAGTAGAAAATGAAAGATAAAATCAAAGCTACATACCTGGGTACTTAAAGGGTTTACAAATCTATGTTTATGCATCCAGGTTTGAAAGTCTTGCCCCAAACCTTTAACATTTTATTACATAGCAGCAGATTGCAAACAAAGTATATGTAGGTTTCAAAATATCCAGGTAAAATAATAGGAAAATGCAATTTTTATGACAATGTGTATAGAAATTCATATTTCTTAGCACTAGTTCAGTTATTTATTATCCAAATATCTTCTCAATCAAAAGAGTTTTCTGCAATGGAAACAGTCCTAAGAAATAAAGTAGTATGAATAAAACAGCTCCTCCATTAGCAAAATTCTTAGTCTTCCATGGAGTTTGACCTTTTCCAGTGATATCACTGAAAGGATGATAACTCCTGAAATTAGCAGCAAGTTGTCAGAGCACTTTCACCTGCTAATTTAGTCAATATCTTGACCTTGTCCTCTTGAAGGCTCCATGATATTCCAAAAGATCAAGCAAATGGCCTCCAGTCATGTGCCTTCTAGGGTAGACCATTTTCAGGCCCAAATATGTATCTGGCATGCAGAAATATAAATATTTTGTTCTACACTTTTTTGGGGAGCATCAGTAATTATGAAATAATGCTATTTCTCAAAAATACATATATAATAAAGATATGTACAACATATATACCATATGTATGCACTTAAAAAAAGAGCAGAAGATAAGACCACCAATGGCATGGTGGAGGCAGTAAGTTAGTATTTAAGTATTCACAGAAAAGTGTTCAAGCCTCCAGTCTGTTGCTAGTTTATGTAGGTCATGATTCAAATGGTATTTTTGCAGGCTATATTTCTTTGTTATTTTAGATAATCTGCACAGTATTTTTAGTTCATGGAATAATAATTGAAGCCAAAACAATTTTGCTTTAGATTTTCACTAGTAATTAGATTACATTAACAGCAACTGAATCTCATGGAATGGTGACATTGTTAGAATGAAGAACAGAGCAGTCTTCAAGAAACAAGAAGTGTCACTCAGCAGTCTTTAAAGCAAATATTAGGTCATCAAATTCCTGTGATTCCTCATCAGCAACCAATGAGCTGTTACTAAATCCTCTGGAAGGGTGGAAGACATTGCCATTTTGTGGACTCGGTGTAAAGGCAGCACCAGCTTGACTGGCAGGCTGCAAGGAAGCCCTCTCCCAGTCTGTCGGCACCTTTAACAAGTTTAAAAAGACACATGAGTACAGTAGGCAAAACTCCAGTATACATATAATTTACATCATTATTTAGGATCCTTCCTTGAGATAACAAATTAGAACCTATGACAAGAGCTGTACTCAAGGGCAGGATATTTGCAGTAAAGTATTTTGGGATTTCTCTAATAGACCAAAGGGAGAGGGAAAAAAAAAAAAAAAAAAAAAAAAAAAGAAGAAAAAGCCCAGAATTTGATTACAAGTCATTTAACCTCATGCATGGCCTAGCTGGTTCCAAAAGTTAACATTTCCCTATTTTTCCTATTTCTGAACATTGGCCTCTAGTAAGGAAAAGCTTAAATTAAAGCACTGAAAGGTTCCAGTCAAAATATTCCTACTCACTCATATCGCTGCCACTTCCTCTACTAGCCCCTGCCTCTCCCTTCTATAACTCAAGCTTTTAAGTAAGCAAGCTGTCAGACTTTGAATGTGCTGGTGTGCAGCCCAATAGTTTTGATAATATCTTTGTAAAATTACATCTGCCACTTAATTTTAAAGTGGAGCTGAAAGAATTTCAGTTCATGAAAAAGGGGATTTTTTGAAAATCTATTTCCTCCCTAATTATGATGAAAAGCCAAAATGCTGAACTCTTAAAAAAAAAAAGTATTTTAGGACAATCAAAATAGATTTTGGGGAACTCACTGTTCATCCACAACTTTGCACACAGCATTTTGAGTACCTGCCACATGGAGCTGGGAAGTCATGCTGCCCAGTAAACTGGGGAGTCAGGCATCGCCTTACATGAGAAAATGAGAAGCCCAAGAAATTTAACAGTATGTCATGGGGCAGCTGAGAAGCATCCAGACAAGCCCACAGTCGAGTAGACAGAGAAATGGGCAAAACAGCTCACAGGAGCAGGAAATCAGGCCCTCTGGTTTCCACCAAAACCATTGCTAGAACTGACTCATTCCAATGAAATATTTCAATCCAATTGCATCAGTATTTTTGAAAAAGAGATATTAGAAGCATTCCAGTTCCAACTGATTGAATATCTTCTCTGCAAATTTGCAGAAATTAGGTACAGCATGACTTTGGAAAATTAGAGACTTTAAACTCATCCAAGACCTAGAGTAAACTGAAAGAATTAACTTAGCTACTTTTGATAACACTGTAACCAACATCCATACTAAACTGCAGACTCAAGTTGAAAAAGTTAAATTCTCTAGATGGGATATTACCAGGCAATTTTAAGTCCCAAGAATACTACCATGGCTAAGGATAAGAATGGTGAAAAGAAAAAAAAAATCAATTTCAAAATCACGTAGAATTTCAAAAAACAAAACAGAACAATAGCATTAGCAAGTGGTCATTTCATTCCTGTGTATTCCCCTTAAATCTCCATTACACTTGTAATACCCAGGGTAATAAGGATGGACCACGGTTACCTCCTCCATGGCACTGATGAGGTTCTGCGTGGATTTGCTGATCTCCCCGCTGGCAGGCAGCAAGCTGCTGCTGTGTGTGAAGAAAGCAGAGCTGGACACTGTATGTCCATTCATGTCCACAGTGTAACTCGCTTTCACAGGACAGCAAAGCTGATTGTGTAGGATAAAATATACCACAAAGACGTAAAGACCCTAAAATGAGGGGACAGAAAAAAGCACATCAGTGTTTGAAATGGAGGTGTCTTTGATCACACCTGGAACCCCATCCCAGCAAGGTCCTGTATGCTGTAGCAGATGCCTCTCTTCACACTAACAAGTAGTGCTTCATAGCTTTGCACTAATCTTTTTGATTAGTAAGGGAAGATGTCAGTGTCAATCAGAGATTTGGAAATTAAAAGAGTACGTTCACAACCTGAAGCGTCCAGCAAAACATAATCCCTCCCCCCCAAGAGTTATTAAAAATTATTTGGTTGAACCCACACAGTTGCAGAGCAAAGCCAAGATCACAACAACAACAGACCCAACTTAGGTTTCATAGCTGTCACAAGAGTAAAAATGCAGGTTATGAACTTCTTTACAATAGAAGTTAGCAACTGGCTCCTAACCACATTTTTTTGTTCTCTTACTGATTTGCTGGTTCTTTATATACTTGCCCCAGCTTCATTCTCATGCAAACTGCATTGCTGCCATCACAGATACCAAGGAGCAGTTAGTTATAAATTAGAATCTCCCTGAGATCCACCAATTCAACACTTTCATTTGTGATTACTACAAAGGCTCCTACTGTATGTCTCTGCAATTCTTCTTTAAAACTTGCTAATTTTGACCTTTATGCTTAGCCAATAAAAGGTATCATAACAACATCTTTTGTTTGCATAGAAACCTAGTGACTGAACTTCTGAATATGAAATCTGACTTTCACTTTTTGATCTAATTCTTAAATTGCATAAATACTGAGGTAAAATAATTAATTTCAATTAGTCAGTCAATCAATTCAGTAATTAATAAAGACAAGGTTGACCAAGAGATTACAGAGAGAAGACTTCTGGATTCTTCCTCATTACGGCAATACAAATAAATTTGCCATATTTTTATATTTCCCAAGTCCTCAAGACTCCTCAAATCAATTATTCTAAATAGAACATTTTATTAGAAAGGTATCAATAGGTACAAAAGTAATAACTGGGATTTAAAAAAGTAAGGATTTTCACCTATTATATTGGAGAACTACAAATGGAAATAACTTTGAATATATATTGAGACTGGAAACACCCAAGGTATATATTCATTCCTACCCATGCAAAACAGACAACATCAAACAACACGATGATCCACAGATTCATAGTATAGTCATAGACAAAAATATACGACAACATGGTCTGCAATAACAGTCTAATCTGAAGATACACATAGCAAGTCAATGCAATTCAATGAGATTTCAATTTCAGGTGGTCAAAGGATATGGAAACAACCTCATACACATCCTATAAAGTTACACAACTCTACATGTCTATGTGTTTTCTTTTTTAAAAAATGTGTTTTCTTTTTTTAAAAACTGTTCTCTTTTTTATGTTGCTTTTTCAGTAAATTGAAAAACAAAAATTCTAAAACATACTTTAAAAGAACATTTTCTCACTCTTCCACATTATTGTTTTTTATCACTAAGATCCAGAACACTGAGAAACTTATAAAGAAAACTTCTTTGTGATACATGTAAATATATATTCCAAAAAAATGAAATACATGTTGTACTTAAAAAACACTAAAAAGGAACCGAAAAATCCTTTCATTCTATAAACAAATCCAAGGACTCTCGTGTAGGTCAAGCACAATGGGACCAGCAAACAATTTTTTTTTTAATGCAAGTTATTTAATGGATATAAAAAGAGATAATGATTCTAAGAATGGGTAGCAGGGACACTATAGAATTCAGAGCAGCCACTGGCATTCCAGCCTCTAAGTACCTAGCCATAAAAGTCACCTATACATTTTAAGTGGGTTTGTAGTTTTCGAGCAAACCCATAAGCTGAGAACAACTAACTCCACAATTTTGTCTTTCTGAACCACAGGGACATAAAGCACTGATATAAAAGGCCCATGTTAAGTCAGACTCTTGTATATGGCCCTCAGTGTGGTCCTTCTTCCAAGAGAAACAAATATGGAATAGAATGCCAAAATTATCTCTAACTGGAGCCCCGTATCTGGTAACCAAAGGAGAAAAAGAAGGGCTGTAATATTAGGGAATAGATACTTGATCGCACAGCCACAGGGGCAATTAGATAGCCTTCCCCCCCTCCAAATTAAGAAACCCCAAAGAGCTGGACATCTGTTGGTACTTGTTAGCCTGAGCCTCAGTCTCCTTCCTTTTGTGACTGTATTTTTGTTCCTCAGTACTTAAAATTGTAGTTACACCTGAAGATGTAGATCTAAGGACCACTGTAATAAGCGATAAAGTGTTTATTGTGATAAATGGACAAAACCAGACAGATCACAGTCTATCCAGAAGTAAGATATGCTCAAACAAGTGAAGGCCAAAGCACAACATGTGCATATATGCATCAATAAGTGGATTCAGTGGTTGGTTTAACTGATGGTCACTGACTAGTGACCTTGGTTAATTTTCAGTGTTTTGAGACAGTGCTCCCAACAGGTACCTCATATTTCACTCTTATTGCAGCCCTCATTTCATTCATCTAGATCTAGGGAGAGACTGACTAGATTTGAGCTCCAGAGTTCAAACTGTAAACTGACCTTTTCTGTTTCACACTAATATACCCTTGATACAGGAGTTGGCAGCAATCATACAGTAATTTGTCAGTTATCCACAATGCACATTTCCAGTTAAAGAAGATATTTAAACTCTATCTTGTCAGGCCAAACCTTGTCAGTAACAAGCAGCAGAGATACGTTGGAGGCATCAACAGTGAAAGAGCACAGGAATCTGTGCCGTACGATCTTCTGATCCCAGCAGTTGTTAATACTGGAAGTTGAGAAGGAAAGTCAGTTCGTACAGTTCAGAGAACTTCCACAGGTGACGAGCCTGCTCCTCTGGGTATTTCCCTAATGAGTAAATTGACTCTGGGAGGTTATTTCACTTGCTTAGGGACACCAGGAAAGTTGCTGAGTTAACTGAGAAAGAAAAATTCTGAGTTTTACTTCTCCCACCTTGTAAAATATTACAGCACTGCCTTCCAAACATAAATTTATGAAACTGTTTCATTTATATCTAAAGAAAGCCAACGCTCCTAAGGAGGTTACATCAGTAGCAAAGGAACTGTATTGTTGGGTAGCAGATTACTTGCTTAGCTGGAAAAAGGGTGTATCCTTCTTTGACACATACTCCTACCAAGGGCTTGGAGGTCAAGAATAAATGCTCTGTAGAGACGAGTCGCTAGGTGCCATTACTCCTGTGTGTAGCATCCAAAGCATGTCATGGTCTTATTCAGACTACTCTATGCTTCTACTAGAAAACACGGCAATTGCATTTTGAGATACCAAAATAAGGCAGATGACCCTTCCTAAACAATATAGAGTTGCAACAATCAACACGGTGATGCCATGGATCAACTGTGATGCCATGGATCAAGTTGTATTGATCAGTGCTCATTTTAGCACTAGCAACTACCAGCTTGTTTTCTCTGAAGGAGCACAGGAAGTGCACGTAGAACACCCAAGTTGTATCACTGAACCACAACTTTCACAGTTAAAAGAGTTAGTTTTCAAAAGCACTAGTCTGAAAATCAAAATAGCCTTCATTACATGTGACACTCATAATGTTCTTTTAACTTATGCTCTTAATAATTTGAAAATGGACTTAAAATATTGTGATAAACAGGAATGTAATCC
>VWPW01028066.1:66729-216325 GCA_013389825.1 Crypturellus undulatus | reverse complement strand
TTTTTTTTTTTTTTTTTTTTCATGTCTGGGCAGATTACCAGCCATGAAGAGTTTTCCTTATTAAGCACCAAACCATAGAGGCGCTTGGTAGGTGCAGTCACTAAATAGTCCATATTAGTGCACAGAAATAGACTGATTCGAGATTGCCTAAGAAGTCAGTGGCAAAACTGGACAAAAGTGAAAACATCTGTATTTAAACTTTAGACTTTCTGACTTAGTGACATTCAGAGACTAGATAGCAAACCATATAAAAGCTGAAAGCAGCCAATAAAAGCTGAAAAGAATGACTCTTTGCTAGAAAATATCTTTTCATAAATTTCCTCTGTGATCACTACTCTATTGCTTTCAACATTTTTACTTTTTTTTTTAGAGTTGGTTGCTTTTCAAAGGCTGGGCCAGTCATTCCATATTATATAAATTACATTTAGCAATTAACAAATGCTTGTGCTTCTTCACTATTATAGAATTTATTATAATATCTTCCTCTGTATTTAAGATTTGTTTCAACTTCTCACTTCTCCTATTCGGTCATATACAGTAATATCCCACTCAGAAAGGCAAAAAGATAATCATTGAGAAGTCACGGATTGATGTCTCTTCAGCTATGTCAGAGATTTAAATTTCTTTTCTTAATACTTTTTCTACCTATGATATTTCAACAAATATTCTTATAAATTACTAAATTATTTTTGCTAGGGCTGAAATAAATCTCCGGGGTTTAAAGTTCCTAAAGGCAATGTGTCATTTAGCCTAGTACAACATATAATTTCCCACAGTAGCATTTTTCTAGGGATTCTTCCTTCATCATTTCCTCTAAAACTCTTGCATGAATGGTATTCTCTTCTGGTGATTGGTCTTAAGCCTTATAGGGAATTCAGTTGTATGATTTTGAGCGGATAATCTGCTCCCCAATTTGATTTGCCAAATGAGTGTCTAATTTACATTCACAATTACTGCAATTGCATGCATAAATGAGCTAATGAAACACACAAATGTGTAACTGGTCATAAATAGTCATTTCCATGTGCAATTGCAGTAATTGCATGCTCCTTATGATTTTGAAAATCAAGAACTTAATGTTAATTTGATGCTAGTTCGTGTTGTGTAACAGTTATATTTAAAGATTAGGTTTATCACTCAACAAATGTAGCAGTCTTTTCCTATTAAGTCTTTTCTTCCATTACAGTTAATTGGTAGATAATGGTCCTTAACATTGCAGGAACTTTTTGTTTTGCATACAAGCAGGGTTCAAACCTTTCCCTCAAATAGGTAGGAATGCAGGTTGTTTAAATAGGCTGTTGTAGCACAGTAACTATAGATGTTTGCTCTTTCAAATAATATTTGAGACAAAGAGATAGTAAGACATTTAACTCTTCTTGTCCAGATATTTTGATTCACAATAAGCACCAGGTTACAGCAATCTATTCAATTTAATTCTTTGTTTCAGTTATAGACATTGCCAAAATCCTTCTCTAGCTTTCCATTTTGATGTGCAGGCAAATCTTGTGGCTTTTGTCCAGAATCCCATCTGTTTTTGTCTTAGATTGCAACTGCATTCTGTATAACACAAAACTGTGACCTCTGTGAGACAGACTAGAAGGTGCATGGTGGCATTCAGTGACTCCAAAGTATTATATGAAATCTGCGGTATAATTATATAACAATATTCATAAGTTTTATATTATTAAATTTTATGTTGTAGAAACCAGTAGTATTTTTGAAGAGATGGACACAGTCCAATTTAAATGAATATTTAAATTTTTGTATGCTCAAAATGCATATTTCAACCATTTTACTGAAATGATTAGATAGTAAACAATATGATTCAATTGCAGGGTTTTATGTTTTAATCTTCTTATAGTAGCATTTGACTACGTATTTTATTTTCAGTAGTTTTAACAATAGCAATAGAGTTAGTAAATGTAGTGCCAGAAATATTATCTTCATTTTTTGTAGAAAATACACAGAAACACAGCAGAATAACAATAAATGAAAGAGCAATCCAGAGTAAATTAAGAGGATAATGTTGATTATCCTGTACATTTGGATGGCAATTTATGGCTGAGTACTTTCCAAATGACTTTATTTTACAGATTGGGTCTCAATTCCACAATCTATTTCATGCAGGAAATCCCCTGGGCCATCTGTGGGACTGCTAGAAGGAATACTTAGGTCTCATCATGTGAATATGCTTGTAACCACTCACATCCCAGGCACCATTATTTGATCCATTTTGTAATAGGTTATATTCATAAGCAAAGCCAAACAGAACAGAGCGTCTAGCTCACAAGTAAAAGCCAATAAATTAGCAAAAGACTCAAACTTGCCTTCAGTAGTTGCTGGCTTCTTCCTTGGACTATGTTCCAGAAGAAGACGAGGTGATACCATTTCCTTATGGCCTGCACGTGAGTCTACAGGTTAAGAAGCATGGAAAATGAATTTACTAACAGACTCAGATCTATTCACTAGCAGATTCACTAGCAGATTGAGTTTCCATCAGAATTGTTTATGTTTAAAATATGACATTGCGCATAAAAGTTATTATCTTCCACACATCATACGAAGAAATTGCATTTCTCAACAAACACAGTAATTTATTTGTGAGAGACACATTTTAAATCAATGAAAACCAAGTGACTCAAGCCTGTTCTGAAATTCTCACAGTTCTATTTTTCTTTGTTAGAATAAAAACCTCAGAAGAATAATACTATAATAATAAGGTTACATATCCACAATGCCTCTTCTACAGTAAAAGTATATTTATTTTATGTCAGGCCTATGATCTTAGTTGTTCCCTTAAGTTCACTTATTATGCACTTCCTGAAACACTGGTAAAAAATACTATATTTTTTATCCTCAAGGATGATTCTTAATTAGCCAATACCAAGCAGGTTATTCACTGTAAACACTGACTATCTTCTGATACCAGCTGCTGACTGGTACTCTTTTACTCTTTTGTAATATTGCACTATACTCTTGCATAGTACTGAACTGGGACTTTCAGTAGTGGATAAGTCTACGTGCAGATTCCATGCTTTATTAAAGAGAGTTTTCACTTCATTTTCATAAACATTAACAACCAGACCTTTCACTCTCTTATATTACTTATGTCTTTTCTGATTTATAATGCTTGTTTACCGTCTCCTATTTCTTTTAATTTCTTCCTTTGGCATTTATTTTTATTACCTAGCATGTACCGTCTGAGACAACTTGGAAAGCATTTGTTCTGTGTCCTGTGAAATAAAAGTTACATGGGATACTGATGCAGTCCTATGCACCGACATACATTCCCCACACCAGCCTCCACATGCAATCATGCTCTAGCTACACACCAGAAAATCAAAGCCATGTCTCATGCTTGGTGGTGGAAGAGAAATGAACCTTGGAAACTGTAGCACAATACTTACCCCTCCCATTTTACAAAGGTATGTATACTCACAGGATGCATGCGAAAAACATCGTCTTGAAGACAACAGTGGGTTTTGAGCGCCATGATCTTAAAGTTATTGCATCTCCTCAGCAGATGTATGATCACAGGCAAACAATTTGCAAGCATATAGTTTAGTTTTTCAAGTAATTTGCATAAAAATCACACATGGAGCTGCCCAAAGTTGACTCATAAGCCTGAGTCACTGACAAAATGTTGACACGTTGACAAAAATTAAGGCATTGAAGGTACTATGCGACAAATGGTAAAAATGTCAGGTTTTACACATTTTTCCTCTCTTGGCAATAACCGCAGCTGGATATTTCATCACAGAATGATTTTAGCTCTGTGTGATTGAAATGAATGGTAGACAAACTTTAGGAATCCAGCTGTCTAGCTATGATTTTCCAAACACTTTGTATCTTAAAAAATCATCTTTAAATTGCAAACCAAGCTAAATGAGGTGCCAAATACCATTTGTTTCTAGCCAGAACAGGCTATAGAACTATAACTTCTCTCAGCATACAGGGACTTCACTAATTGCCTTCCTCGTTCCAAAAAAGTAAAAAGTATATATGAAAAAAAGTATATATGAAAAGTATATATGAAAATTGGTGAATTGGTAAATAAACTTTTTTTTTTTTCTTCTAGCTTTGATTAAATTCCTGGACAACAGTTTTTCAATTTTTCTTTCTTGTTTATTTTAACATTTTATTTTATTTTATTTTATTTTTACCTAAACTAGATTGCCAATCCCTACATGAAAAAAGTAACAAATTTTACGATATGGACTAATTATTTTTTGTGAAGAATGATATGGGGCAGTGGTTCAGAATGTTGTCTAGATCTGTAATGGAGGAGGCTGGTCGATAATTTGGACTGCAGTGTGGTATCTTGCGGGGAGCGACGATCTAGCATCTCTAGGTCAAAGCATAGGATGGCCCCATTATCTTTCTGTTCTTTGCTGTAATAGCAGTTTTCTAATGATTGCACTAGTGTTAGTCAGTATAATCCCAGTGCTATACCATTTACTGCTAATGACTTGTCAAGTTCTATTTTATAGTTTTACAAGTTTTAAGCAAATCATTTATTTCATGCAAATTGACCACATGATCCAATATGAGAGTGTTTTAAGCACCAAAAGCTTAGGCTTCACAGATCAAAAACTTTCCCTAAGGCCAGAATGTTTGTTCTGAGCAGGTTTCCATCCACCCTGATAAAAAGCTTCTTTAATGTTTCCGTGTGTTATTAAATGTCTCTCTATTCACTTTGATGGGAATGCAAAGGACAGTAACCGAATAAATATTTTATCCATTCTTTTGATAAAATATGTTAAAGGGGATATCCTAAGTCAAATTTCCTTTCTATCCCTTTTTCTTTTCCCTATAAGTTATAAAGCACAAGTGGTTTTTGCAGCACAGAGAACTCATAAATAGAAATGAGGAATTGGCCTCAGCAGATCAGACCATTAGGATTAATGGAGTCCACTATCTTGACTCCAACAGTGGCCAGTCGGACATATATCCATGATGTAAATGAGATGAAGGCAGGATATTTTTAATGACCAGAGTAGATGATCAAATTGCTCCATGAATCATGAAAAGTCATTATCCAGATTACCATTATTATTTTTTTGACATAAAGTTATCTCGCTGGTTTAAAAATGCAGTTACAGCAGAGCATTGGAATTTCAAGTCTGCATATTTATTTGTTTCTCATTTCAAACATAGTCATTATTTTTATGCTATGAGATAAAATGAAATGGTTGATCCAACTTGATTTTTTATTGAAATTTGATTTCTCTAGAAGACAGAGTTGGAATTGTATACACATTTCTATGCCTAATCTGTCAATGCAGTTGTGCTGTGTATGATTTTATTTCATTTTTAGTTTTTATTTTTTTGTAGTATGAAGATACCTCCTTCATGTACTTGACAAATTACAGCTGATGGATGCTGAATTAGAGTAAAATGTACTGATTTTCTTAAAGCTCACTATGAGAAAAAATGCCATGTCAAGATATGACTAGCTTTCTCCACTGCCTGAAAGGAAGAAATATGATCCAAAGATGAGTAGAGGCTTTAAGAAACTACATGTTAATATAAATATTTCATCAAAACTAAGCTACAGTCCTCAAGTTCCATGAAATTTCTATCATCAGTGTTCATAACAGCACTTGAAATACTTGAAGAAATGCCTTCTAACTAGGTTTATGAACACATAAGGTGAATATTTTAGAATTTATATTGCTTGATAAGAAGTACAAGATAAAATGTTGATGACCTTAATCTTCTAAATCTAAGAATCATCATTCTACACTTGTCAAAAATACCTTTTCAAAGCATTGAAGATAAATTCATTTGTTATGATAACAGCAAAGTATGTGAGTTTTCTTTCCTGCCTGATCTGTCCATTTGTTTTTTTTTTCTGCAGCACCCATAACTGGAAAAGTCTCTAGATTTACCTGTGTATATCAAAAGATAATAGAATCAAAGAAAATATACATATATAAAATTATATATCAGCTAAAGATATTGTAGATGGCAGCATATTCAAATTTTATATGTGGAGAAATGCCTGTCACCGCGGAGAATGATAAATAGAGACACCTTTCCTGTGACTGTACATTTCCTTGTGTCTCCCTCGCAGCCATTTAAATGGTTATTGGAAGAGTGTGAATCCTTCAGGCTGACAGCACCAACATTTTGCACAATGCCTCTCAAAGACAAATTTCTTCAGATAAATCTGGATTTTCCCAGATGTGACATTTTTTTCCCTCATCACAGTAGAAATAATCGAAATAAAGTGAGCACACTCTTTGTAGAGTCATTTGTTATCAAAACTAAATTTGAATCAAATATTTCATGAAGCTTGGAAAAAGACATGGAGCAGAAGAATGAGGTAAGACTGCCAAATGTGCTTTTAGAGGATTGAAATCTCAATGGGATCGTGCTGTTCTGCCTGGGTTTCCAGTTTTGACATGTAAGTTTCTTGAAGTTTAAGATGAGCCTCCCTTTTTATTGCTAGCTGTCACTCTTCAGATATAAGAATGTCACTATTCTGAGGAAGAGTTTCTCCATTTTTTTTTTCTGATGAAAAGCTATAAGGAAATTGTTTTGCTTAAGAAAGAATAGCTGAAGGCCAAAAGATGAAATAGTGTAATTATTTTGAATAATACATACACTCATTTGGGGGGAAGGACTGAATGAAAAGGCAAGTGCCCCAAACAGATTATATTTCTGAATACCAAACAGTTCTCAACATATGATGTGTTTGTGTAGACTAGTAAATTAAATGCTGCCAGGGAACTATCCCAGTCTCTGGAATTCAGACATTCATTGTAACTTTTTTTTTGAATGATCTCTGACAGTTTTGAGCAAATATCACTGTCTCAAACAATTCTTTGGCTCAGTTCAAGAGTTAGCATAGGCCAGGGAGCCTTCTCACTAGGCAGCCATTCTCATTAGGATGCAGCCAAACCATTCTGAGTTCGAGGAGGTGTGATGGATGTGGATCACTCCATGGCAGGAGGCATGAGGAGCACAGAATAGTTATGGCTCAGTTTGACTTACTAATCCACGTCGCCCACCAGTCTTAAAAGTGATACCAAAATGATGTCAAAGGAAAAAATAGTTTAAACAGGAACATAATGACCTGGGCAATTTTGACAATGGCTCATAGAATTAATAGATAATAAAACAAGACTTTTAAAGATGTCTATTCTGGTAGCTAACGTGTATTTTCAAATACACTCAGAATCTGGCTCTTTATTAAGTGGATAATTGCCCAACATACAGTGAAACTGTGATGTTGCAGGAGGTCAATATTACCTAAGAAAAAACATTGTTATACTACATTCAGCAATTAGCAGCAGCAATACAATCTTTTACATTTTCATATTCTGTTACAGTGGCTATCGACCAGGTGCTATTATGATTCATAAAAAAAAAGAGAGGGAGACAATACCATTAATGTCAAATCTGTCTATATGTTCCACTTGGTTGTAAAAAGCATTAAAAGTAGTACAGATAGCATTGGGGGCATTTGTGGAGTCTAACTTACATATAAAGCATTGAGACACCCCTCCCTAAAAACATACAACAAAATTAAGCTTATTATAAATTACCTAACAGCCTTTGGAGACCATCCATCTATTATGCTATAAGCAAGGGCTAGCAGGTTAACAGCAAAGGTGCAGGAACGATAGTTGCAGACTGATCATTTAGATTCTCTTTAGAACAGAATAGGAGATAAAGATTACATTTCTCTTCTCACGAAACCAAATAGAAAGTAGCAGCAATTTGGGTGCCTTCTATTTTTAATATGCAGAGATTTGAGTTCATCCTTTGTTTTCAACTATATTTTCCTACATATATATTTACCCATATATACCTATATAATATACACTATCTGTATGTGCATGCATGAGCACATGTGTACATATGCACAAAGATAAATACATATATTTTTATTTGATCAATTTTTTTAACAGAAAATTCTGATGAACAGAAAAATTTTATTTCAAGACCCACTTCTCAATGAGTGAAATTACCCTGCCTTCCCTGATCTTAAAAGAAATTTAAGATGAAACATCAAGCCTCTAGCATTCTAGGATTGTGCTTAATTATGTCACGAATTATTATGGGAAGTAAGATATTGTGCTGTACTTGAGCTGTACATTGCAAAGTAAAATCCACTCTGCCTAATCAATTAATGAGTTTATTAATATTAGCTTGTGTGAGTTTGCTTATGTATGGTGCCATAGTCACAAGATATTCAGCCCCCTCTTCTATATTCAGCCTTCACCTCCTCCCATTATTTATCACCTACATTTAACAGGTAAAAATAATCCTACATGTTATGTTTAGAGATATTTAAAGCAAGATATCAAAGAACTAAAAACCATGGACAGTGCAAATGATGGGTTATTGCGTGAAAATGATAGATTATTATAGCTATTGCTGTATACTGCAGAGAACTGTAAAAACAGATTGCAAAACCAAAAAAGACAGATTCACCCTTCCCTTTTCTCCCCAAATAACCTTTAATGAATTAGTGTCATATACACTGATCCTTTGCATAATTAACATGAATGTCAGGAGTTGCTAGAGATGTATACTTTTCACAATACAAAATATTGCCAGACTATCCACAGGAAAACAAAAAAAAAATACAGAAAATAGCACAATTAAATACTTGCTGTCAACATCTAAACCTAAAGGATGGGACTGATTAGCTGTTATGATGAAAGGCAGGAGACACTGACTATGCCACGGGCTGATTGCTTGGTAATTTATGAGATACTTGTATTTGAGTTTATCTGTACATAGCATCATTTCAGTTGTCATTAGTTCAACCACATCTCAGAAATATTCAGCCCTAAAGTCAGAAAAGCTATCTAGCGATTACTTCAGGAATGTTAAAACTTTACCTTGTCTTCAAGGCATATGCCAACTCTTGCTAAACAATGACAGCTTGGTATAATCAAAATCAAACTACATATATGATTATTTCCCGTCGCATTTAAAGATGCTTAAATATATTAGAATGTATTGAATATTGAAATTACTTTAAGTTTAACTGAATCAAAATAGCTGTGATCACAAGCCAAGAATTTCTGTTTTCAGAATTGCTTCCTGGGAAGATTTTTACCTCTCTAAGTGAATATTTTTGCAAGAATGAGAAAAAATAAGAAAGAGATGATTATGTCTTGTCTATACTTAAAAATTACCTAAGAGAGTGTGTCTATAGAAGTCAGAATTGAACCATGCAGTTTGAAATTAGAGGGAAAAGAACTCAAAAATTTTATTAGATGAAATACCAGAAATAGGACCCAAATGCTCAGAGGTGTTGGATACTAACTCCTGTGCCTTCTCCCACTGAAATCAATGACAGTTTGATTTAGGTAGGCATTAAGTATCTAATACCAATGAAGGCTGGGTTCTGTATTATTAATAAACTCAGGGAGCTTTGTCATCTAAAAGGGTCATGCCTTTAATATTTTGAGGAGTCACAAGAGAATGTCATACTGAATGTTTTTTTGAAATTCAAGGCTAAAAGTTATATATATATATATGGTCTTATATATATGGTATTAGGCTTGATGCAACACTTCTTAGCACCTCTTGCTTCTACAGCATTATAATACACATGGCCTGAACTGTTTCAGTCTGAAAATATTCCCAGAACAACACTATTTTGTGCAAAGGGTAGGGATACTGAGAAATATAGGAACAGACAGTAATATTGGAGAGAAAAGTTTTTTCCCCTTACATGTCCTCCTTTTCCCTCTTTCTCATTCCCCAAATACTACTGTTCTTCACCTTTTCATGCCGTTCAGAGTGGCTCTGCTGGTTTCTCAGCACGGCCAGTAGGTGCCCAGGATAATTCCGCTTGAAATTACATACCAAAACGTGGTATTTTAAGTCTTTATTGAAGATAGAATTTGCTTGAACATTTTTAGCATACTTTTTGTGTGTACGTAGGATCTTTCTCACCTAGCCTTAGACATTTAAAAGTTAACTTTTAGACAACTAAATTTATATAAATTACCATAAGGATCCATTTATAATTAATAGATAGAAACGGGTGCTTTCAAACGGTCATTCATCTTTCCTATCTTAGGCATCCATTTTAGGATGAGAAATGTCCTCTGGAGGCATCCATTTCATGCCTTTTGCTATAAAGACAGTTAAAGGTTACAGATAGGCACTTAACGTCTGGATATCTAAAGTGAGGTGCAATGAATTGCAAACATCTCATTTTGGAGCTCTACATAAAGATGATGCCACCAAAAATATTCCACTAAATAAACACTGAGAGACGTGCATAATTTTTCACAATGTAATTGCTGCCTGGTAGCACAGTGTGCACATCCCCTCTAGTAATTATATGAATGAATAGCACATGGAAGGAAAGTATTCAGTTGTCATTAAACAATTTAAAAAGTTAAAGGCATTCTTTAGGTTTAGTGCTATGTGTAGGCGTTGAAGGCCTTTTGAACTGTATGTGCTCTTTATTAGGTAAAGGAGTGTCCTTTTTTGTCCTTTCGAAGGACAAAAGTGAAACAAGAGGAAAAAGGTGATGAATCAGATGAAAAACAGTATTTTCTGATGAAGAAAGAAATCTTGATTCATTCTAGGTATATGCCAGTAAGTAGCATCTCCTGTTTGGCAAGGCACATGCATGTACTAAGAGAACAGAATTAAAAGGGAACTACTGTTCTGTCCTCTGAATTGCATGTTCTCACAACAGAAGAGGTGAAGAATTACTGCAAAGCTGGAAATGTTTCCAGGCAGAAACAGGACACATCTTTTCAAAGTGTTTGCAGATTATGCTTTGTTCTTCTTATCTGTGTGGTGTGATGGCCAGGTACCATTTATGTCGTTAAGACTGAGCCTCATCCTTTGCCATCAGACACAACAGAGAGACTGTATTTAGATGAAGAAGTCCTCAATTACAGGACTTCTCTCAGTCCTGTAATTGAGCTATTTATTTTTCCTTGTTAATAAAAAGTTCTGAATAGACACGAAGGAAACTGGAAACACTTTAGTGTACATTTTCCCTTCTTCAAGCCACTTCAGTATATTCAGCTTTAGAAAAAAAGAAAAAAAAAAAAGAAGATGTTTAAGGCACCTTAGCATCTGGGCATTGTTCTCAGATATTTTGCTTGTTAAGGAAACTTGTTTATTCAAGTTGAGAGACTTGCCATGTGGAGATAATTCCCCAAAGAAGTTTCAGTAATATATGTAAAGATAAAAGATTCATCAGCTGATCTTAAATTTTAGAAATATATATGCAAGAGTTGTATTATCTGGCCTTTACAACTAACTGAAGGAGAGGATTGAGGATTGTTATTTGTAATCCAAGGCAGACAACTGCTTGCAACACCTTAGGGGGCCTAGTTCCCTGAAATGTTTAGGCCTTAAGGCATGTCCCACTTGGTTGGCTTAAGCAGTTCCTTGATGAGATTTATGGATAGTCAGGCACTGTGTAAAGAATTTAAGTACCTAGTTAGGGGCTGCAGAGACCATTGGGTTAACAAGTGCTTAAATAAGGATTCTGTATACCCAGTGTTAGAACACTGAAATCCTTCCATGGTCTAGTTTGTTTTTCAGCATTATATGCCAGAATTCAAGTATGTCAGAATGAAGAGGTACATACACACAGATTCATGCAAATAATCCTAAACGTTTTCTGACTATGTTACTTGCTGAGCAGATGTTGCTGAGCAGATGTTGCAACCTGTGAAAAAAATTAGTCAAGCCTTTTAGCTCGTAAAGTGGTCCAGGAACACTTGAAACATTTGAAAGAGGACTGAAGGAGACAAATATTTAAATGGTCAACACAATATCTTTCTAAGTGCCAGAAATGGCTGAAACCTTTTATATGAATTAATCATCCTTATTGGCATAGTAACTTGGCATGGCTGGTTTTGAAGCCTACCAGCTGAAGACTGGCAGAGCTGTAGGCAGCTGACTTCTGTGACAGTCTTTTTTACCAGTTTATAATACAACGTCAATATTATTGGCAACTGAGTCTGGTCCCCATAAATAACTAAATCTGCTTGTGTTCCAAATGAGATACTGTCAGCAAAGTCGGTAGTATACCTAATCATTGTATGGGGTTCTTTTGCAGTTGCATATAACCCCTAATAAATCTAAGCTTGAAAATGGGCCTCTTTCTCTTGGGAACTGTATTATTTTTTCATGCTGGAATTCATCTGAGTTCTAAGAAGCATATGCTCGTGTAAGTTGATGTTTGTAACTTTTGTTTTTTTAGGTTTCTGTTCTGTTTTCTTGCCAACTGTTCCTCAAAAAATATGGATAAGAATGTTTTTTTTTTCTTAAATTGTAATTAGTCTGCAGGTATTTTTTATATTGAATACCCTTCTAAATATGATCCCAAATCCTGATGAGTGCTTTGATTTTTTAACCTTCTTGAAAGACCATCAGCATTTGTATATAGCAATTTTAACTCGAAAAAATGTCAGAGTCATTAAATGTAATGAATTTGGAGCTAACTCTTTAGGTTGGCTTGCTGTGAACTATTTAAGAAAGAGTTCCTCTCTACAAAAGCAGCATGCCAAGCATTCCCTGGGTAGCAGCATCTGAGACAGTGAAAGTCATTTTAAATTTTTTGGCAAAGTTACAATAAAGTGCCACAAGAGTGTTGACAGATGCAGCTTAGTGTGACAGCATCTGGCTCCAATTCACATCGGGATGATATAAACAGGGAATAATGGATTGCTGCTTCGCCTCTGTGGGATGGTGTCATGATTGTGTGCTGATAATGTCCCCATTAAGAGATCAATGTCATCTCAGAGTTTGCCCAAACAGACACAGCTTTTGGGATGAGAGAGAAGAGTCATAGGTGAGAACCTAATTAAAATGACATCACTGGATGTTATCTCATACAGTTTTGCATAGCTGAACAGAAACGGAAAAAAGCAATATTTAGACTGCAAATGACAGCTAAAACTATTGCAAGAATTTCTCATTAATAAATTAGTTACAAATTATTCAGTGATTAAAACTTAATTTTCAGTTTATCAGACTTGTAGTTAAATATTACGCTATTCTTTGTTTTCAGACTATCTTAAAAGTACTCTGAGCTTCCACAGCATATTAATGAGTAAAAGCTCCAGTCTTCAAATCTTCTCCATTTATGTCATCAGGGAAGCAAAGGTGTCAACAAGTATTTCATCATATGAACAATGTTTTCATAATCTGATATACAATTAGATGCTTGGCTCTGAGGATGGATCTAGATGAGTCTCTGCAAATTTGGGGTTATAGTACTGCTCCCAGAGGGAAAAGACAGATTAGTTCTTAAGTATCTTTTCATGTTTAAAAATTAGAACAGGAAAAGTTTTAAAGTTCTCCTACTGTCCCTTTAATGTTTTGCTAAAGCAGCTGATTTGCTTGTTTTCTATTCTAGGGAAGAAGGATATTGAGTAAGCAGCATCAAAAAGCACCTCTTCAGCAGAAAAAAAAAATCTCTCAGGAATTTTCTGTCTACCCTGAAAGCCTATAAATTTGCCCACATTTTTCATGCTGAATTTCACCAAACGAGATGCAAATAGCATGTTGGTTTTTATTTACTATGCCTGACTTTTCTATTGCATTACATCCAATATATCCCCAGAGAAACTAGACTGGTGTCAAAGTTTTCCGCACGTAAATCTGGTGTAACTAGATGGAAAATTAGGCCCTGTCATTGGTATACCCACAGCACAGTCTAGTTTTTAATCAGGTAGGAATGATACTTAAAAATAGTTCAAGAGCTTAAAGAATTTTGCTATTGGAACAGCAAAGATTAAGCAGTGAACTCCAATGCTACAGCCTGCCCAAGACATCCTTACTTTCAAAATGAGGTCCTTAATGTGTTCAGATTTTATACAGCAGTACACTGCCATGATTTTTAAATAGTGATGTATTTTGCTACCAGTATCTCCAAGTATCTTTTTAGATATTAAATGGCAAGTAAAATATTAACAGTTTCTTGGAATTCATAGGCCACACTTGTATAATAGAAATAATCCCTGCACTTTCACTGAGTAATTCTTAAAAAGTGGAAAATTAAGAGACAATTCCTATAAGAAAATTATAGAAATTGAGAACATTTTCTCTGCCATCTTCTCCTGGGACTAGGAAGACTGTAGTCCCAATGGACTCTGCACATTTTTCCCGAATTTGTTATTTTCACAAAACTGCTTTTCATGAGCATATAGTCACGGGGTAAATCTTCAAAGATTCTTTTAATCAGAAGGTAGGATGACAACTTTGTTGACTGTATAGGAGATATTCCTGCAGTGTAAAGTGCCAGAAATCTTGATGAGTTTCTCCAGGACAAATATTTATCTCAACAGTATAAGTTTAGCAAGGCTGCCTACATCACTTTGGCATTTAGCCTCGGGCATGAAAATATACAGTAAACATATGAAGAAAAGGTATGACCATAATCCATTGCAATATAGCCATTGTTGGAGATGGTTATTTAGCAGCTCAAACTCCACAGGGGAACTGGATGCCTCACTGCAAAGATTTTGAATATGTCAAATTGACATAAACGTCAAATTTGTGTCCCTGATTTATACCTCCAGTTAGTTAGGTAACTTTAAAGACCACCATTAATGAGTTGAGGATACTGTGAAATAAAAGTTGTGTAATGAAAACAAGAACACAGAAAATGTATTCATTCAAAATAAATTTCCAAGTGATTCAAATGAAAACAAAAGTAGGTCATAAATATACAGTATGACTGTAGGAAACAAGGGTGCCACACTGGGACCAAACACATTGACCTTATTTCAGCAGTATGCAACATGCACAAACATATGCTGAGGTAGCAATGCAAAAGGAGACACACAAGGATTCAGTTTTTTAAGTAGCTGCAAAAAAAGTCCTTAATTGGAGAAAACTCCTTGATTCTCCAGGGTAGCTGAGGAAATGTCATTTCTACTTTTCTCAGCAAAGCAATCTGGCAAAAAATTGCAGGGGGAGCAGGAGAGCATGGTGGTAAAATAAGACTATGGCATCAAGGGATGAAAATAGAGCATTAACATTCAGCTAACTCAGAAAAGCATATGGTATGTGCTTAAAGGAGTAACCACCTAGAGTCTCTGAAATCTCTTCTATGAGAGTAAGGATTTCAAATGTCCAAGGCAAAAAAAATAGTTATAAAAATCAAACTAAACTTTTTTCTCCTACATATATAAAGTAACATTATGAATAAGAACACAATTAAGGAATGTCAATAGACTATTATCATGAAATCATACAGAAGAAAGTCAGTGGCCTTCTGTTTCAGAAAGACTAGCTTGGACTTCAAAAGTGTCTGTCCTAATGTCCTGGTAGAATAACACAGAATGAATATATCTCAAAATCTTTTGAAAATTAAATCTTCTTCTTTCAGTGTTACAGTTTGAAAAATGAAACTTGAAAAAGGACTTAGGCAAAATTTTTTATTCCTTCTTCATTTACAGTCAGGCAAATGAAGTTTTTTTCTTACCAAACAAATATGTTGATGCTGAGACTGTACTTCCCATACATATGGCTGAGTAGTCATAAAATATGGTAAGTAAGATCAGAAAGTCTATCTTTTGGAAAAGGAAATAGCTTGGCATTCTCTCTAGTAAACAGTCACTTGTCACATGCATGTTAGGGGGAAAGTCAGAGGTTTGCTCAAGCTGCATGCTTCATGAAGTAAAATCAGAAACGAATTTTTACACAATATACTGCCGAGCTCAATAAACTTATCTCTAAAAGCTTCTCAGAAGAACCCAAGGTAGGTCACTGTTGCAGTCATAACATTCATAAAATGGACTTCTGGTTCACTGAAACTTACTTGAGGTTATGGCTAGACCTCCACTGATATCTACTGTAAAAGGCTGTGAACCCTACATCCTTTTCTTTTTTTTTCATACAAAGTAATATAGAAGCTCAGAAGTTAATTGATATTGATATAATTATTCAGAATAGCAGGAGGATCAGCATGAAACTGGTCACTGTCAGGGATTAATGCTGGGCAGAGAAACAAGGAAACCAGCTAATGCTTTGTGAAGGAGCTTAGCAAAAAATCTCTCTTCTGGGAATTTTTTTAAAGCTAAATCTCCAGCAAACTGAAAAAACTTTGGGTAAATGAACACTATTTCAACCTCTTTTGCTAAAATTAAAACAAAAGCATTATTTGGCCTCTTGTCAGCTGGTCAAGTGACTACAGAGATATAAAATTGATGTTTTGAACAAATATTGAATGCACAGAATATGAGAATCTGGTTTTCATTCATATATATTTGTTTGGTCACTATAAAATGTTAAATGGTCTACTTGCTAGAGGGTCTTGCAAAATGTATATAAATCTAAAGTCATCCAATCTTGCCAGTAATGAATATGTATTTTTCATTAACATGGATACTCCAAAATTAATAATAAATAATAAATGCTGAATGCTTGACAACAATGCTGAATGCTATTGTTATTACTGATATTATGAATCTATGTATTCAGTCTAAGGAATTTAATTTGTGGGACACTGCTCACATTAACCTCAAGATACTTGGTGTAAACATTAAACACATCCTGCAAATAGCTATCATATCTATGTGATAGAATTTTATGTGAGGAAAAAATGCTTTTTTTTCTCTTCTTTCGCAAATGATATTGGGATTCACAGAAAGTATTACAGTGTCAGGATGATTGTAATTAAATTTCCTTAGCTCAATTGCATGCAGATCTCTTTGTTAGGGCAACACAGCTTACCATAAAATACATAATTTGATGGAGGGATAAAATACAGCAGATTGCAAAGCTAACTGGATATTAGAATTAGAATTACAAGACTTAGCGAGCTGGTGTTTTCTTCACATTTATCTATTCAAGAAAATGAATAAAATTAACACTGTTCACAAAGGCAGATGCAAAATGAGCATGTTGTCTGAGATGGGCAGTCGCAAACACTAACCAAGCAATGTCTGGTAGTCTTTTCCTCAATATTTTGTGAGGAGCACAAAGTTGAGCACAGCTGGCCTTTGCATTACTACTCAGAGCATGGTCTGCATGTTTGAGTATTGCTTTTCACAAGTTGTGAATTGATTAAAGCTGGTTTTCATACAACATTTTATTTTACCTCTCACCAGCATATTTCAGGCTCCAGCATAAGAGCTATTTACAAAATTTAACTTCAGTGTAAAAGTTGATTTACAGATGATTTACTGCTAGACTTTTGTAGACCTCAGGTTAGGAGGATGGCCCCTGTCATTTCACCTAGTAATCAGATGATTTAAACTGCTTCAGAACTTACTCCAATTTTCTGGGACTTTGAGCTATAACACCAGTTGTTCCCCCAAGCCTGATGAAGAACCAAACATTTATTTAGCTACATTTACCCCATGATTTCTCGACATGAGTCTGTCACAGCGCACTGAAATAACTCAAGGCAAACACAAGGCAAAAGCTGACAGATGTTTCTCTTCTGAAGTTCAACGTATTTTTCTCTTTCCTCTTCATTATCTTTCCCTGCCCCAGTCATGATTCTTCCCATATCCTAGTACCTAGGAAGGTCAAAAAGTTCCTCCAAAACTGTCTTCCCACAGCAAGACTACTCTACCTTAGAAGCATATCAAGCAAGCTGCCTGAGAAAAGGACTCTGAGATGTGTCAAAACTGTTACAAAAGTCAGAAGTGTGAGGGAGACCCTGAGGAGCTCTGTGCAACTGTAAGTTGTGATTTTTTAATGGAACAGCTCTGTGGAGCCTACAGAAAAAAAAAGAAAAAAAATAGAAAAAAAGAAACCAAGTGAATCACAACTGATAAAAGATTGTATTTTTAAAATGAAAGTGCAGGGGCAATCCATCCATTTAGTGCTGCTTTCTTTAAAAGTGCTGGAGGTGAAATTTCATGCATTGAGGACAGGAAGCGTAAAACCCTCTCCCTTCAAATCCTGAAGATTATTAATTTTTCGTCTGCTCATTCAGTTATCCAGTTCTTACTGGACCTAGGTAGCTAAAGAAAGGATCTAACCTCAAAGTAGAAATAGGGAAATACAATCAATTCATAAGAAAACCAGCACAGAAGTTCAGAGTAGATTTAATTGACTTAATGTTATGAGTCAATAATCAGTCATCATCAGTAGCTCTAGTTTATTTTTTGGGTAGGAATTAAGTATGTGTGAGTAGATGCGCATGGAGATGCAGAAAGAGAGAAGCTAAGGCACAAAAGTGATCAATCAGCTAAGGGATTTTATATATTAAGAGCAACAATTATGTTTCTATTTAAGTATTCTACAGCTAAGATTTTCTATTTGTGGGGCAGGGTGGGGGGGGAAAGCTTTTACATCTTCTTCCTGCATCTCAGTCAAAAAAAAGCTTGGAATACTTTAGCAGTTTTATAGCCTTTCATTGATTCTATTGCAACATAACCTTAATTTTAATTCATGCTCGTAGACAGAAAATTAAAAGCTTTAATAATACAGCCATTAGCTCTTATGCTTTATTAAAACTATTTGCACACTCTTTGTTGCATTTGTGAGATCTTTCAACAATACAAAACACACTTTTAATGCATAAAAGAGCAAAAACTCTCAAGAAAGCAGCAGAACATTAGAATAGAATTCAGTGATGTGGGAAAGTACCTGGATAAAAATCCCCTTGCGCAAACATGTCAATCACATAGCGACAGAATGCATATTGATCTAACAAACAGAGCAAAAAGGAAAAAAGAATAATGAAGAAAGCAAATTTAAAATTTTGTTTCTATTTAGCAGTAATGATAAAGCTTTGCAGCACAAATACACATTCTTGCACACTGTTGCTGTATTTACCTAGAAGTTTGTTTTTTCTAGCCTTAAAGTAATTCACATGTTCAGAAAATGACATCTTAATGTCCAGATGTTATTCAAGCTTCCTAGCTAAGCACTTTGGAGCTACAGGTGTCTGAGAGCTCCCAATTCCCGCGGCCGTGCAGGGAGCAGAGTGTGGCCCAAGCCAGCAGTGAGCAGCCTTGGTTTGGCACACATCCAGGCTCCCAGGAGAGCTACCGTGCAAACTGCTACCTGGCCATAGGTACCAATGTCTTTTTCACTTCCTTGAACCTTAATTTTAAATATTCTCAGTCAGCTGATAGAGAAATTTGGTTAACTTTTATATCACCATATTTTGTTAATTTGTTTAACAGTATAATCAATACATACATTTATTGAATGGGAATAAAGCAAGCTCTGTGTACTTACATGTCTGTAGCAACGAAATTTTCCAACAAATGTTATCATTTCACTACAGAATTATATTCCAGAAACTAGTCTTTATAAATATATATAATATCTGTATATATATATATATAAATACGATATTCATAAATTAAAGCTTGTCAATCTAATTGTAACTCTGATTTCACAGAAGTTGATTATCTATTGATTTCTTCTATAAACAGGCAGTGTTGACGACCTCACACAAAATTTCTATCGCTAAGAAGGGTGAAGAAAAGTTACCAGTTATAATCCAGTGCAACATAATTGTAGTGGTATATGGACTTGTGACTAGACAAAAATGTGTCATGTCCATGGACTCTGAGGGACATTAGATTTGAATGTTGATATTTATAGCAAAATGCCAACAGTGGTTAGCTAGTTGGTTCAGATTGTACCTTCAGTCAAGTGTATTCATCCGTCCATCTTAGGCTGCTGCCCCATACTTCCCAGGCTACAAAAGTGGTATCTTTCTTTCCACTTTAAATAGCATCTATCTCCTATCACATACAAGGTCAGTAATGTTTTCCCTACTAACAGATTTTGTTACCGTTGCATTTATGCATTTATTGTTTTGCAAATGCAAAATTATCTCCCCAAGTTTATAACACTCATTGTATTATTTGTTTTGTAATATATTTCTCTAGAGCATCAGTATTAGCTGATACTGAAGTATTTATAGACATGCCACTCTGTTACACTGAAGGCCATGAAAAGTCTTTGCTGGTGAACCACAGCTCTCAGGTGTCATGGTTTGTCACAGGGTTGTAGAAATCAAGAGTGGATTTACAGGCTCTGCAGACATCAATTGTTTCTACTTGCCCATAGGAGCCCACGCTGAGGAGTCTGTTACTGAGGTGGCAAGGGTAAAGGATTTCTAGGCACTGTTGTAAAACTTGGGTCAAACTTGCCAAGACACAGGCACATAACTGTTAACACTGTTTTTGAAGCTTCCAATGACTATTCTTAACAGTTTCTACAGTCATGTGCGGGAATTCAGAACTTGTCATTCTGGCTGGCTCCAGTCTTGGATTCCATTGTTAAGGAATTCAAAAAATTTGGCTGTAAGATCTGCCATAACTCTATAATATGTGTTAGCTTGCTGGGGAATCAAAAACGAAACAAAACAAGAAACAAAAACAACAAACAAACAAAGTGCAAGTATAGGAAAACTGGAAAAAGCTTCAGCTCAGAAAAGAGTTTGCACTGCTGTTATTGCATCTGGAAAGAGGGCCTCAGTAAGCCAGTCTGTCAGGCTAGGTCTGTATTAACAGGTAAAATGAGGCAAGGGCAATTCTTTAGCCCAAAGAGCTTATGGCAGGGCCTAGGTCTTGTCCGTAAAGTCGATACAAAGTCTTGACCCCTTCCCTGTCAAAAAAACATGGCTTCATCCATGCCAACCTTGAATAGCACCAGAACTGTATGGGAAACTGCTCGATGGCATGGGACAAAACTATGGCAGATAACATAAACCATATGAACAATCAAGGGATAGGGAATAAGTCTGCCCCCTGGCTCTCATCTTCCAAGGGTTCACAACGTTTCACTGATATTAAAATAAGCCTTTTTTTTTTATACAAACCACCCTTAAAATGAACTATTTCTTTATAGCAATGTAATTTGAATAAAATTAAAGAAGAAGTTGCATTCGTAATATCTCCTAGGGAAATATATCTATGTATGTGTGTTAATCTTCTGTCCACAGTATTTTTTATTAACTCAAGCCCTGAAAATTGGAATTTATATATATATTAAAAAAGCAGAATGTTAAACTCTGGATAACAAAAATAGCATTTGAATTGTATATGAAATAAAAAGGTGCATAGTAACATCCCCTTGAAAAGCATGGGAATTCTGCTATTCAGCAAAAAATCAAACCTAAGGAATTTTAGATAGGTATGATTTTCCAAATGTCTCTTCATGGCTAAAAATTCATTTTATTTTAAATTCCCTAGTTAAAGAATAAATAAATAAATAAATTACATATACATTTTCACCTGTACTGTATACCGGTACAGATATTCAACTGAATCTTAATAAATCATGTCAAAGTTTGGGATTAGTTGCTTATTGATAAAACTAGTTGTAGATCTTTCTGTGTTACAGGACCTCATTTGATTTACCCCAGAAGATGACCTATACATTTTAATATTAACTTGCTTAGGAATGATGAAAAAGTAGGGAAATCATAGCAGTACTCCAAGTGATTACTGTTATTTACTTTACACTTTTGCAGAAAAAAAATGACAGTAGGACTCCCTTGAGCAAGAAAAAAAAGTATCGCAGGATCAGAAAATTTTGGTCCCAGTGGGCTGGAAATACAGAACAATTTTTTTTTCCTTTGAGTGTCCAGTTGGGCAGCAGCAAATTAAAATGGCAAAAGTAATGACAGAAGGCAGAAAGGCAGCTGAGTGTGTGCAGCCCTATCTCCGGTGGTAAAGGCAGCTGGAGAGGCTCCTTTCTTCCTCCACTCCAGCTGCTCATGGCTGGAGTCACACTCTAACGCAGACTTGCAAAGCGGTCTGTTAATATTTGACTTTGAGATGGATAATTTTGCTAATACTTGTCAGTCAAAAGAAAAAGAATAAAACCTCTCTATTGATTTCTATAATCTTTCGCCCCTATTTACTTCAAGTCTTTTACTGTCAGGAAGTAAACTGCTTCATCTACAGACCCTTGTTTTTTGAGACCCCTTTCTGGCACAGCATGGGGTGATCCCACTGTGCTTGGAACGTAGTCAGAACAAACAGAAACAGAGAGAGATTTGCACCTCTCAAGGGGAGCCCAGAAGTTGGGTGAACTTTCCCCTTGGTCAGAGCAATCAAAATGAAAGATTCTACTTTGATTTTATGTCTCAAAGCCTCCAGTATTTCATGTGAAAACTAAAAGTAACTAGAAGATAAATAAACGTTAAAAAACACTGCTTGTTAGAAAGAGGACTATGCCTCAAAATCTCTCATTTCACATTTTTAGGAACTTAATTTAGGTAACTCTTAAGGGGTCCACAGCTGATGGCTATGAAATTCTGACTGAACCTGCCTGGGCAGATTCAGACATCCGAGCAGAGACGGCTGCTTTGATACTCAGGCGTAACGATTTATCTGCAGCTCTCAGCTGCAAGGATCAGATAGGTGGGCTGCGCAACACCGAGCGGCCGCTATTAATGTCAGAATAATCCTGTGCCTGCAGGGTGGCAATTCTTACAGAAAGACAGATTCTGCTGCCCTCACTCATACACAAAATTGTGCCTAATTCCATGGAATAGCCACAAGGTAATCAGGGAAATCAAAAATTCAGTGCAGTTACAGAGTGGAATAACCTGGGACGATTCTGACGGACAGGAATGTGGAGTGAAATCTACATTTGGCATTGATGTTGATTCCTTGTTTCATCTCTCGTTTTCTTTCTTTTATGGGGGAAATGACTTTTTTTTTCTTTTATTATAAATTTGGAAGCTAATCTCATCAAATTGCACCAGACATTTTCCTTATATCATACAAAATGTGACAGTCTGATGTAACCCAAATAATGCACTCTCTTTGATACACTGCTATAAAGGAAGTATGCAGATGTAGAAACAAACTGTGTTTCCCAACAGACCATTAGATAGTACTCATTGGCAAAAATAGCATTACCACTAATACTCTATAAAATTCCACTGTGCAAATCCATTGATACTCTGTCTTATCTGAAAAGACATTGGTCCTTGGTAAAGGAGGATTCAAACTGAAAATGGATTTTTAGCCATGAAAAACAGAATATTCTAGGTTATTTAGATTAATCTTATTTTAATCTAGATAGATCCCATATAGTGCTCTGAGATTAATCTGGACTTTATTTGTACTGCACTTTTCATGAGTGAACTTTGGTCCTTGAAAGCTTTAACTTCATTCTCTCTGCTTCTTTTCTACTACCTTTTTAAGATCTTCATCTGTTTCCTCCAGGTTTTGTTTACCTTTCTTTTCCGACTTAGTTACAGTCTGAAGAGCTTTCTCCTCCTTAACTTTTGGTTTGGCCTTTACCAGCCCAACTTCTGTTGTTTTAGTCTCTGCATGCTGGAGTTTCTCAGCCATCTTTGCTTCGCCTTTTCCATCCTTCACTTCCTTTTTAACTTTTACTTCCACTTTGGTGCTCTTTACTTTCTTTTCCTCTGCAAGTAATAAAGAAAAAACTTTCAATGATGTCATTTATTCTCCCTTCCATTCCCTCCAAACACTCAGTACCCTTTCTTTGTTATATCTTGTGCTATTTTTAATGAGCATTTTTTCATCATTAACACCTTGATCAGATCTGACAAAAACAAAACCCCCAAAATATCAGGTACAAGCATATTCTGTCTTCAAACCTGTACCAAGGATTTGACTGATACCAAGAAATAATCTTAAATAATAATAAATGTATCTAATGACAATATACTAGCTTTTATAGTAGAAACAGAAGTGACAAATCTTGGCCATTATAAAAGCAGATATGGTACTTTGAGGCTAAATTTGATTCTTTAAATGATAGAGGTAAAAATCCAAACTCTATTTTAAGTTGTAAAATGAGTCAAATTAAAGCATGAATACTCCTAAGAGTTGTGTTTATGATACAATTTCTGGATCTGGACCCAAGGAGGACTTGTTTCCTAACTTCTCATCCCACATCAATTCCTCAGTTTCAAATACTTGTCTGAGACAGGTCAGTTAATGAGCCATTCAGTAGACAAAAGATTACCAAGCAGAATAGTCATAAAAATTAGTGGACGAAGCTACACAGAACTCGGTTGCACCAGATCTATATCTTCTGCTCTTTGGTATCATCTGCTTTTTCTCAGCTGAGACATGGCTGCTGGCTGTGTGAGTGTTTGTAGTTCGCTTCAGCAGAAAATCTGACAGTAGCGTTAAGCCAACCAGATAAATCCTTTAAACTAATTTGTTTAATGTTTACAAGTCTCTTCCTAGTTCTCATCATACGTCTAAATGTCTCCATTCTTGAGGTAAAACTCCAATCAGTGCTACAGAGTCCATGTCATCTATAAGGCTCTGGACTTGTATTTTTTTTTAAAGCCACTGGTCCAACTAGACTGATTTTATGTAAATGAACTGAACATACTCTACATCTTCTAAAACCTTTTCTATAGGTATTCTTATAATGAGCAATTCCTACTTCCACACAAAGCCACAAAACAACCAAATGTGTGGCTGGCTAAAGGAAAGTCTCAATACCTCCATACAGTGAAAATATGTATGTCAGATAACCCACAGAGAGCCACACTTTTTTTTCAGGGCAACAGTTGTTTGCACATCTATTTTTATTCTCACCTTTAAAATTTCACAAGGTTTATAAAGGAATCATGGGTAGAACTAACTCCTCAATATTCTAAAGGCATTTATTTCATCATTACAGTCATGTAGTTGATTTTTCATACACATTCTATTCTCACATAAAATAAAATTTATGCATTTTAATATAAAATCTGGCAAATAATGTAATATAAATTTATAAATACCTTTGGAAGGAGCTTTCTTTTCAACTTTTTCATGTCTTTCTGCTTTTTCTTTTTGAATTGCTAAAAATGAGAACAATTATATATTAGGGGAGAAAAAAAAAGAATAAGAAAATATTGCTAAAGTGCAACAGCATCCCTGGAAGTTTCTTTATGTTTCCTCTTTCTTTTGGCTCCCTTTTCTCGTGTTTACAGACATGCAAAGAAGCAAAGGCTTCATAATGTCTGTTGAGAATCACCCACCCAGAAGAGGAGGCAGTGACACAGATCTGAGGCTTTTTGAGGAGTGTTTGTACTACCTAGGACACAGACGGGTTCTGCTCACGCTCTGAGCAGACATGGGCTTGTTCTCTTTGTGCTCAGGCCAAAAGAAATCTATGTGACTGGATTAGTCTTCAAGAAAAGGTTTTTCATAGTTTGGGCTCATTGTCATTCAAATACAGGCACAAACTCATTGCTCAGTTCAGAGCCAAGCCAGAGTGACTTCGTGTCCACATAGGATATGCTATAACAAAACAGCTTTGAAAATTAATTACATTTCTTTCAATTGACAACTATATAAGAGCAGTGTTCTCTCTTACTGAATTCCAGTCTGGAATTACTGCCTATATGAGTCGTAGCTGATATTTAGAAGAGTATTGTTTAGACAGCAGTTTCTTAGATGACATCTTTAAATAGCATTCATATCACTGAAGTCTCTGGAGCCCGTAGCAAGGGCTGAAGGCTGAACTCCAGGACTGTTTATTGAGCACGGAGAAAATCTGGCTGTGGGGAAGAATAGCTCCAGGTCTTAGATAATGTCTTTCCCCTCAGAATTGCCTGAACCCAAGTGNATGTAAGAGCAGTGTTCTCTCTTACTGAATTCCAGTCTGGAATTACTGCCTATATGAGTCGTAGCTGATATTTAGAAGAGTATTGTTTAGACAGCAGTTTCTTAGATGACATCTTTAAATAGTATTCATATCACTGAAGTCTCTGGAGCCCGTAGCAAGGGCTGAAGGCTGAACTCCAGGACTGTTTATTGAGCACTGAGAAAATCTGGCTGTGGCTCCAGGTCTTAGATAATGTCTTAGATAATTGCCTGGACCCAAGTGTCCTCACTTCCCAGGGACTACGAGCTGTTGAAATGGCCCCTGAGCACTGATCCGGTTCGGAGCAGGCCTCACACCAAAGGCAGGTTGGCCCTAGCACTAGACCGCTGAGGACGGTGGCCATAAACAGGCCTTAGGAAGCACTTAAAGCGTTGAATGTGCTCGTGCATTAAGTTCACCCATAGAAATTGATACTGCATCAAAACACTTCTAGACCGGGTCTGCATGTCATAGAAACAGCAAATTCCTGTAGCTACTTAAATGGCCAAAGGGCCAAGATTAATTCCTCATAAGACTTCCTAGCTAGTGGCTGGAGTCATGGCTGCTGTTAAATACATTAAGGCTCTGAGCGATTATTTGCTTAGCTAGCACAAGATAAATGGATAAATAGGGGAGCTTCTTCTTATGAGTATCTTCAGGATTCTCTGAGGGTGTTTGTTTTTCAAGACTACATAGACTCTGTGGGCATTTATTTCACCATGATTTCACATTAAAAAAAAATTAAAAATCCTACACTTTCAGGTTATATGCTGAATATAGAAGAATGTAACAAATACCTTTTTGAAAGACAAACTGAACAATGGCTGCCTTTTCTACCTAAGTTTTCATTCTGTTTTTTCTCTCTCCTTACTCCCACCTTCTCTTTTCACATTTCTCTTTTGAAGAAGGTTGAGTCTGATAAAGTCTGATTTGTGCATTTGAATTTATATTGTTTGAGCAGCTTCTAACAAAACCTAATTAATTCATGTTTGTCAGCAGCAGCAGCTTAATTTGATTGCAGTAACAGACTGATATTAAGATATATCTTTTTTTTCAGGATTTAGCTCTTATTTGTGTTAAAATAAGAAGAGACAAAGATTAGAACCTAACTTTGATATGGGAATAGTTGACTTTCAAAAAGCCAAGCATATAAGGGAGAAAAAAAAAAAAGACGCAGCACAGCAGCACAAAAACATTCAAATGCAAATTAATAATATACTGTAATTATAATAAGACTTATAAATATTAGTCTTAAAAAAACAACATGATAGAGCAAGCTGACTGGACTTTTCAATCTCCCCTATCCACTCATGGCTAAAGACGGAAATATCAGATGAAAGAAAAATTAACCAACCTCTCACACGTGATATTGCTTCAGAACCTTTATGATAATTAATAGACATGTAAATCTTAAATAAGGCTACTTCAAATACAGTACAAATCATGTACTGAAATGAAAAGGTTATTGTAAAAAATAAAGGAAAAAAAATCTATTTTTGGATATGGTGAAGAACACATATTTTGAGAAGGTAAACACTGTCACATTCAGGTCTGCATCAGACTGAAAACTTATACTCAGGAGAAAGGCTTCCTTGCAGACAAATTACTGAAGCTAATTGTAAAAGAAAAATCAAGGAATACACATATTAGAGGCTCTTTCCCCTAGCTGCACAAAAATGATTACTAACTACCTCTGCTCATTGAAACAGGTGAACTAAGCAAGAAATAAATACAGTGCAAGATTTCAGTCCGGAGCTGATAAAGACCTGCTCAAGCTAAATTGAGGGGGGCTAAAATATATACAGAATAGACAAGAGAGCTATATACTTTAAATACTCATCTCCCCATTCTCCCAAACTGAAAAAGCCATAACAATGTAACATCTAATAATAGTCAGCATTACCTTTAGAAGGTGATTTCTTTTCAGGTTTTTCTAGCTTTTCAGGTTTCTCTTTGTGTGTAACTAGAAATAAGTGACAATATTGTGATTATTAAAAGAGAAGAATGATGTGGATTAAATGAGAAAAAGGAGAGCAAAGAAAATAATAAAACATGTGGCTGGTCATGCGAAGAAATAGAAAGCTTTCTTCAGTGGCTTCTGTCTTACACTCCTATGATTGTCCCTGTATTTAGCACCCTCATTTTTGTAATATTTATAGTTTAATTGTGCATTTCTGTGGCTTATTCAGGTCTCTACTCAGTAGGAAAGTTACGTATTGTTGTTATTGCAAGGATCTTTGCTGCAATGCAGGCATCAGAAAGCTCTGACAGGCTGTGCCAGAAGAATATCAGAGCTGAAAACCATGGTCCTCTCACAATAAAGTCATATAGAGTAAGAAGTGAAATCATTGACATATGGGAACAAAGAGAGCATCTTGCTTGAGAAGTGAAGCCTTTCTGACCACCGAAGCAAGAGTCTGGTGGGTCATATGCAAGTGCTTTCGAGGAATGGACATCTTCTGCATCTGACAGCCTGCGTGTGTGACTTAGTGTTTCTCCCAGGGTAAGTGTGCCCAGGATTTTTGGGTAGCTGCATCCTAACCTGCCAGGCATTTGAATTGCAGAAGAACACCCTGTGGAAGAAAATCTACCATCTAACCTGCCAGGTCCTGTGTCTTATCTATCTACTCCTTGTGTTTGTTCTAACAGGGGCAGTTAAATCTTGGACTGTCTCCTGTGTCAGGGATGACTACTCAAGCCCATGTTCCCAAATTCATCCATCATCCATAAGGACATTCAGTTATTCAGAAGTGGCCTTTTTTCAGGCAAATCCTTCCAGAAAGCTTTCATACGATCCTGCAATAAAATGTGGAAGCAACTCTTTCCTTCACCTTACTCCAAAAGAGAATGACTGCTTTTTTCTCCTTGCTCTAAAAAGTTTCTTACAAGTTGAAAAAGGTGGGTAAACATATATGTAAACACACACGCACGCACACACACACACATATATATAATACATATGAAGAAGAAAAAGGAATTGAGATCAATTGTAAATGTGTTTTGCTTTTATAAGTGATGCTGTCCTAAAAGGTGTTCCTTTTATTTGCTAACTTCACCCCTGAGGAGGCTTGTTTCCTCTTGATAAGCTCTATTTATTAAAATTATTTCATTTAGTAGCTCTTTTGCAAGCAGCACTTGAAGACATGCTTAATGGCACATTAGATTTTTAAAACCTGCAGATCCATAAAACCTAATTGTACGGGAAGGATGTGGTAAACCACATATAGAGAAAGTTAAATAACAGTCCAGCAGAGCTTCCTGCTCTTTTTTTTTTAAGAAAGTTTTCTCCTTTTTTTTTTTTTTTTAATTTATTAGCATGTTTATGAAATAGACTTGGAGAGAGAAGAGGAATATTTTCTCTTAATAAAATAACAAGAATATTTTACTACATTCAACTGTCAATGCAAACAGTAATTGTAGGATTTTTGCATTTGGCCTATCAAGACAGCTTAATGGCATCCATATATGGGTTTAGGGTATCCGGACAAATCATTGAAACCACTCAAGATGTCAAAATATATGTTTAGAACTTTAAAAATTTACATACCATCTCAAGGGTCTATTTCTTTTGAAAAATGGTATTTTTTGCACGACAGTAATGCCATGAAAGATGTTAATCGGGAAGAATCTTAGTTATTTATGTTGTTTATTAGCCTTCTTTATTGGTTTACTTTGGTTTATTGGTATATTTGTTTTTTTTTTCTTGTTTATTATTTTGGTTTATTTCAAAAGGATTTTCTGAACGGCATAACAAATAACAGTTTTACCATCTAGGAATGATTAAACACTCTAATTAATTACGAGTATAATTGCAATGGTGTTATAATTAATGCCCTTTGGGTTTTTTGTTTGCTTTTAATTTCCACCTAACAAATGGAAATACAGTATTGTGACCAGGTTTCTGATCACAATAGAATACACACGAGTTGGGCAATACCAGCTGCATGGCGTGTAGTGTAGTCTGGATACTTGCATTCTGATTTTCCAACTGTTTGCAGGTTTAATGTTTACACACTAACTAACTAACATGGGTGGGTGGAGATGATTCTATGTCCTTTTATCCAGTGAGGTACCCCGCTGGGACCAAGCATGTAAAAACATCCCGCTGCCTATTTGCTTCTGGCCTGTTATACTGGGAACACACAAACGTGTTCATGAACATTGCTATGTTCCCTCAAGCCTTGTGTTGATGATTCAAAAGAAAGGAACGGTTATTGAATCTAAAGCTGGGTTATATACCTGTAAAGTGCCAGCAACCACTTAATGAATTAGTCCTGCCTTGTGTAATACCTATGTATTCCTGCACCCGTTTTATTTAAATTCCCCTTTCACCCTCCCCTGCCACATTTCTCGGCTTCTTTATCTCTGTTTGCATTTTTTCTAGTTGTCAGGTATATTAGCTGAATGACCATGTTCACTCAGTCACCAGATTTGCTGTGAATATTGGAAATGCCCCTAGGAATAATGACTATCGAGTCATTAAAATACTTATTCATAGTAAAAAATATAAAATCTCCTGCCTTCTCCCCCAACCCTTGCAGAACAAATACAGAATGCTTACTCTGTACCTCTACAAACCTTTACATCACCTGGTGACTTTGCTCCTCAAGTTCTATGACAATTTTTGCAGTCTCAAGGATACATATGTTGACATGCAGGGGAATTGAAAGGGTTAGTTTCAGAGCTGCCCTCAAATGTAACATAAAGAATGACATTAAATCATTACCTGTATGCCTTTCTTTTTTTTCAGGCTTTTCATGTCTTTCCAATTTGTCTTTATGTGCCACTACAAGAGAAGAAATACGTTCATATGTATGTGTGTGCATATATATATATATTTACACAAATCTATACTAAAAAAAAAAAAAAAAAAAAGGTGTAAGAAACTGAAGAATCAGAAACAATTCTACCAAGATAAGCAACGGGAGACAGAACAACAAGCTGTAGTTACTGAATTACTCCATGCCTATCTGCACAGCAGTCCCTGCTGGTCATGTAAGCCGTGGTCGCACGCCTCGGCTGCTTAGCACAGTAGCTTCATCGCTTGCAATGGTCTGCCCCTTCCCAAAGATGTTTTTTCCTTCAGAAACCTGTCAAGGACTATGAGCTCACAGCAAACGCAGCTGCTTTCAACAGAAGGAGCTCGATACCTGGGCCGCCCCATTGCCTGGCACGCGGAGGCTTACGACAAGTCGGGAATGAGCCCTGGCACGTAAGAGCATCTCACACACGAGCGACTCTTCCCCTTGCCAATTGGCTCGAGGTGGATAGCTAGTAATGGACCCTAGCTGAGCCCATCCCCAGCAAATGATTTTGGAGCTGTTAAAGGAGATGTCCAGTGCGTGTAAAGAAAAAGCTATTAAGACAAGGTAAGCTCTACGGCACCATCCACATGTTGACATAACCGTTTTTGCCCCTTTCTCTTCCTAGGAGTTAGCACAAGAATTTTCTGAACTAAAAAAAAAAAAAAAAAAGAAAAAAAAACAAGAACATAGATTTTGGTGCATTTCAGAGAAATCAGCTATGAACCTGCAAACTTGCAAACTGTATATATATATATATTTTTTTTTTACGAATTCGTGTGGTGATGTTCTCCCAGTTTAGTAAAATTCTTTGTCAAACAGGAGGAAAAAAAGGAAATATCTTGTAGAGTATCATGAACTCATTATCTGTCTGGAAGTGACATTAAAAAGCAGGGACCATTGTAAGAGAGAGATACCACAAATTTTTAGCAACAGTGAGATGAAATACATGAGAATGTGAGCACCTGATGTAGCTGACTGAGCCATTTCTAGGACAGCTAACTACTTTCTGTGTCATTAGGTAGTTTTCCTAAGTTTCATAATGGAAACTGATTAGAAATTAGAGCAGGATATTTTTTAATCTCTCCAGATTCCAATCTTGAAAATAAAACATACTTGAAGGAGACAATAAGCATTTGAAATACAGGAATGTAGTGGAATGTTGAAGGTTCTCAGACAATGCAATGGCCTTAGAAAGATATATATCCATAGCTATAATTCTAAAATGAGAATTGGTTTTCTTATTAATATTTCAGTAGTAATTGTAGCAGTAGTTCACTAGACAAAATTAATTAATTAATTCATATTAGGACACAATATTGTCAACAGCAAAGCCAGGTAGGACGTATAATAAATTAATAATAAATTAAATCAGTATTATAATTCTCATACTTTTCATGAGATGATAGGTGAAATTTGGTAGGGTCTGATTTTCCTATCCTAAAAAGTCTCGGCAACACATTCATCCCTTTATTTGGGACATTATAATATTTGCTTTTTTTTTTTTTTTTTTTTTTTTTTTTTTTTCTTTTTTTTTTTTTTTTTTTTTTTTTTTTTTTTTTTTTTTTCATTTTTCCAGATGTCAGGAATGTTTTCTCTTCTTATAGTTGTTCTATTTTCTAGTAATAAATATTCACTGTAATGGAGACCTGAACTCATGTGCCTATGATTAACCTCTAACTGTGTGTATTTTGAATTAGTTATCTAAAATGGAAAAGCTCTAATCAGATATTACTCAAAAGGCCCAGGGAAGCATAGATTTCAAGAAGATGCATGTTAGTTTTTGTTGTGAAACATTTACTTTCTTGGTCTGAAATAAGTCAGCCATGGCTGGATTTTATGTCTTATATTTCTTCAGCACTTATTAATGCCATTGGCCTATTTGCACTTTTAGAATGGCCGTTTTCTTCAACCATAGATTTTATTCTGTACTTGAGGAACCTTTCTTAATAAAAATTTTATGTAAAAGACATTTTTTTTCGAAATGTTTTAAGTACTTCGACACGTCAGGATGTTTCAACAAAACACCATGTTGTCAAAAGGTCCCTCACAAGGGACAAACTAGATGGTGGCTCTGAGAGCAGAGAACTGACTTGTGAGTTGTTGATGGGGAGGAAGTACCATCCTATTTCTGATTCCCAAAATAGGTGGGTCTGTAACTTGCTATAGATACTCATCAATGGCAAATCAGCAATATTCCCTCACACCTCCAGAAAGAGGCTGGGGGAAAAATTCTTTCAAAGACACGTCTCTGAAGCAGAAAGCCTCCGGGGGCATGGCCTGTATGCCATAATTTACTCATTACATTTTGCTCACAAGTATGCTCAAAGACATTATGTTTGGATTTATTCAGGAGAAATAAAAAGGCACCTATTTATGCTCTGGGCATCTTTTACATAAGTTAATAACACAGTAAAAATGTATTCATTAATCTATGAACATAATGTTAGCCTTTCTCCACTGTGATATATTCAAAGTGCTTGAGGAGCCTTCATTCTCCTTCCAGATGTCTTTCAGAACACCTCCTCCATCCATTAACATAATTACAATTTACAAAGTGGTCCAAGAGTCAATAGATCAGACTGTTTTGAATGATTGGTAAAAAGACAAAGAACATGGAATATTTACCCTTTATGGGTTCCTTCCTTTCAATTTTCTCTTGCTTTTCATGTTTGTCGCTATGAATTGCTAGAAATAAAAATAAAACAAAACAATAAATCTGTAATCTCCAGGCATTATGCATTTTTATTAATTTATCAAAATTATATAGGAATAATATTTATAAAACTAAGTAATGTGTTTCAGCTCTGAATGACAAATTTTAGATTGTGTATCACCCTTATTAAAGTCAATTTTTAATTCCAAGTCCAGAAAATTTTTTTTTTTGCTTATATAACTCTTCAGATGTTGGACTATATTTTTTCAAAATAAGTGACTATTCAGCAACCCTAATTTTAATCAGCAGGATCTGTTTTGGACCCATTACGCAAACAACTTGGGTGTAGGATTTCCAGTGGAGGAAATTATTTTCAATCCTTGACAGCACTGCTTACTATTCTTAACAGAAAATGGCCAGCATCTTGCCTTTTTTCATTATTATTTTTAGATATTACTTCAGCTACAGACTGGATTAGTAAGAATGTATTCCTTTTAATAAGAGCATAACATCAGGAAGAACAGATGTTTGAAAGACAGTCAACTCTGTGTCCTGCTAGAAGCAAGCAGACTTGAATCATGAAAGGCTCTGCTGCCTGTCAAGCTTCTAGACCTTGTTTTTGGACACCACTGCATTCTGCACTGTAGGCAAAAACACTCATTATCAACCTCTGCTACCACTAGTTCTAACAATAAAAGATTTTTTTGGTAGTTTTGCAATTGCAAGGAAAATATTTTTATTTGTATTATTCAAGTTTCTGTTAACAAATCATCTACCAAAAAAAAAACCCCCTCAGACTAGAAGATAACTGTGACTTCTATACACAATCACAGATGTGTTTCTGTATACATTCACTTCACAGAGGTACAGTATATTTTTGACCATTAAATATTTCCTCATTAAATAATAGGGTCATGTGTCTTTAGGAAAAATCATTGCAAACATTCAGCAATTTCATTATGCATTTACATGTGACTGCATTATCGAAATACACTTCCAGCCATAACAGGTAAATTGCTGTTAATATCAATTAATAACACAATGGAAAGATATTGAGGTGAGATTTTTCAAAGCCCTTAAGGACTGCGGACAGCCAATTTACACTGAGATGAACAAACTGTTCATTTGCTGCAAAACAAAGCAGCAATGTATCCTTACATGAATTACAAACTCTGTAACTCATGCAATTGTTTTAGAACCTCTTGCAGCTTACCAAAGCAAAGCAGTCCCCTGGGTCTCTATATCCTGTAGAAGTCAGGCCATTAATACTTTTTTTTTTTTCATGATAAAGTGGATCAAACATTAGCATGTTCTTACAGGACAGCTCTGTATTAGCAAAGTCCAAGCACAGTGCAAAACATTTCTAATCAGTGTAGTGCCAGTTTGGGATAGGGCAGCAGCATTGTTTTGCAAACAGCAACTTTGATGGTCAGCACGTGCGATGCACAAGCTTCTGTGCTTCTGTGCATCTGACAAGAGTCCTTGTAGTCCCTATGCCAAAAACTACAGCTGAACCATGCCGAACAAAATGACAAGAGAAAGGCTTGTTCTTAGCCGCTAAGCATCAAATGTGTGAAGGATACACATCATCCTTCCAAACCTGCTTTTCATTCCTCGCTTTACCATAGCATCTCCCTGTTTCATGCTTTCGAAGAAATCAAAACGAGCCTTGAAAAATATGAACTGCACTGAGTGCCAGTGCATCTTAAAGTAGACACAAATGTTACTCAAGGCAATTTCCATTGTCAAAATGGTATAAAGGGGCTCAAACACAGAGAAATTTTAATATTTGTGTGGACCTCAAGGTAAAAACATGGAGAAGAAATCAGCTGGCTCCTTCCTGAGAAGTGAGAGCAGCTCGATATATCTGGGCAGAGAGCCTGGAATGTGGATAAGCAGACACCAGGCTGGCATAAGCGTAAACTATTTTTCTCCTCCCAACGATAGGCTGAAGGTGTCTCTAGTTAATGCAAGAGCCCTATCCTGCGTGCTGATGTCCCCGTAGCCTCCGTGGATGCTGATCTCAGACTGCAGTGCTACAGCTACCTCATATGGACATGGTCGGGGCTGTGGCTTTTGGGTAGGAGCTTATCTGGGAAGGGCAGGTGCTGCCAAAATTAAAGGGTTCACATTCCCGGACTGTGATGCCTGGCCATTTTTGCCTCTTGAATCACAGTGCAGGGATGGCAAAGTCCACTGAAGCTTAAGATATGTAAATATGTTGGTGTTTTTTTTTTAATAAACTAACTCTTTGATTTTTTTCCTTTGAAACGTTTTCATGTTGGCTTCGTGTAGATTGGTATAAGTTCTCTCATGTAAAATATTTTACTTTGTAGAGGTCTTTTCAAGGTCTTGTTGCCTGGATATCTTTTTCTTTTTGGAGAGCTTAATACATCCCCTTTTCTTGGTGTTTAAGAGGATGGGTAGGGAGAGTACAAGAATTAGCTTTCAGAAATAAGTCAAGCCATACTGCCATTTTTCTGGAAAATAAACCAGAGTAAATGCAATATTTTTGCACATATAAAACAAAGAGAAAGCACATAAATGTTTTTTCTAAGTCAAACATATACTTCATCTGAAAAATGCCAGAACTAAAACTGCTAATTCAACCATTTTATATGTTTTATGAAACATTCTGTAATTAAAAGATCATCTCTTTCTCTCTCCCTCTCTTTTTAATAATACGCCTGATGATACACTCAGAAAAATAAGCAGAATAATTAAAACCACTTTTACAACAATTCTGTAAGTTGAGATTTTTCCACAAGTTCACTGATTTTTCTTGGACTTCCTTGCAAATACTAAGAAGCATAAGCTCAGAATGAACTGTTATTAGCATTGTAAAATATATCCCAACCTAATTTTCACTAACCTAGATTTTGGAAATTGCTGAAACATTTTAATGTGACTTTGAATGAAAATTCAGCCTGAGGCAAAGAGCCAAGCATGAAAAATTTCATCCTGAATGACTGCAGTGTGGTAAATTTATAAATAATCTAAAATAGAAACTTATAATGGAAAATTTTAAGGTAATTTAAGAATATATTCCAAACTTGCTATCCATTCACTTCAAAAAAATTAAAAACAAGAAATATGGCTTATATGTGGGTGTTTTCCCAAATTTCAGTCACCTAATAACATATATGATTTGCATCAAATGGAAGAAATAGTGAAGGGGAAAACAGATTTAGTTTTCTTAGTTGAGGGGTTTGAGGGAATATCGGATAATGTTTCCCTGCCCAAAAAAGTAAGTGTAAAAAGGAGAGCTGTAATAAGGAGGCACAAATTCCATACCTAAGAGAAGTAAAAATAGTTCCCAGCTGAGTAAGTCTTAGTCTGCTGCTTTGTATAAAGATAGGTGACGAGTGCGATATGCAGGGAGCCGAGACTGCTTGCTCTAATGCTTGCCTGCAGAGGAACACTCAGGAAAGGCAAGATAAATGGACTAATGAAATGAAGTTAAAGTGTATTAGTTAGACAGCATTAAACCTCTGCGTAGATGCTCCTGTTTAGAAGTAAAGTAGCCTGGGATGGCTGTGATTTGATCCTACTTGAAGGAATCCACACACACGTGCGCGCGCAAATATCTAAATAAATATCTAAATAAATATATAAATAAATATATACATAAATAAAAATCTAAGGAAACTTAAGCGGTTTACAAACCGTGGAAGCCCCTAAATCCATTATAAAGTGCCTTGATTACCTGTGAAGAGGGAGAGGCTTGTGTCTGTGCTGGCACAGACCTGCCTCAACAGGCAAAGCTTCTCACTGCAGTGCCTAGCCCTGGGCTGGATTTAGCCCTCCAAAACTGAATGTAAATGTCTATGGAAAAGCCAGAAAACTGCTCAAGACTTATATGTATATACCATTTAAAAATAGATTTAACCGCAACAGTCAAGACTGTTTTACACTCATCTGAACTGAATCTAGGTTTGACGCCTACTTGTAGCTTTGGCTGCACCATAGGCTTCCATAAACGTATATAACTAAACAAATGCTATCAATTTTATCCCGAGCCACTGCTGCTACTTTGCTCTTTGTACCCGTGCTATTTAGCTTAATGTTAGCTCAGGTGCATGTCTAGCTATGCCTTTAGGTATCATGGTAGACAGGCCTGTGTTAAATGTAAATACACTATTTAACTTGCTAATTCTTCCAGCTTATTTGGGTTGCTAATACATTGTGGATTTTTATAGTCCAACTCTAACTACTTAGCTGTCTCAAATTGTCTGCTATAGCAAATTAAATTATGGAGATATATTATATTTGTCTTCATAATCTGATAATTTATCTGTACACTAAAACACAGCTTTAGTCTACGATGTGTAATATTTGCATTATAACTATGGACCTATATGCAAGTTGATAGGGATAGGAGGGACAGATATGTGTGATGCATTGTAAATGTAATAGTTCTGAAGGGACTGGAATCTATTTGTAAAATCAGTCTGAATTCAGCAATACCTTCTGCAAAGAACAGAAAGACTTATTATAATTCACTTTCCTTAAATCACTGTGTCTTAATGCACAAATTTCAGAGGTTGCATTTCATCATCACATGATGATTTTCGATCCCTCACTCCACCAGCAGTGTATTAAGTGAACATATATGGGAAAATTTTCTGTGTCCACAGTAAATCAACCTTTTCCCATGCTTCCACAAATGACTATACTTATAGGAGCTCTTCTTTCCTAGAAAAGCAGGTTAATTAATTTCACTGCTAATACCATTTTTTCTGTAGAAATAGAGTTGATATTATCAGTTAATTTGGGTTGTCATTATACCATGATCTTCCATAAGCTTGAAATTATTTACTTTTATGTGCTTTTCTTTCAACATATTTCAGTACTATCCTTCCCTATTACCAAATAATTGCATATTTACCTCTTAGTCATTGACAATAATAAAAGCAGCAACAAGAACAACACCTGCTTCTTGTAGAGGACCTCCAGGGCCTGGTCATGGTGATGTTGGTCCTTGTGAAAATACTAATATATAAAATACCAAATTGGTGTGACCCCCTTGTAATAGATAATTTGTCTTTATCTATACATGTAACCATGAAGTAAACTAATTTTGTTGCATTTTAGTAAATACTCTCTTGAGTCATTTCTTCAAGACTTTCTTCTTTCCAGAATCAAAATTAATAAATATAATAATTGAAATAGAATTGATTATTGGCTGTTTATAAAAATATTTAATTATAGAAAGATATTAGTGCAGAAGTTAGCTGGATTTTTCATATTATAACAATCTGTCTTATAATTTCTGCCACTTCCATCTGGAATTTCCATCCCCAGTATATATTTCTGATAATTTTGTATAATCTGTTCAAAGTGAGGCTAAAGGGTCGAACTCCCCTATGATCCTAAGAACCTTAAAGATTTGACTGGGGGGGAAAGGGGCAGGACCTTTCAAAAATATATCTAAAACTACTTCTATTAAACTGGTGTCCATATGTTCGGACAAGAGATTAAAATTTTGGTGGAGTATTTGCTTCTGTAAGGGACAAGGGGTAATGGGTATAAATTAAAACACAGGAAGTTCCATCTCCATGTGAGGAAGAACTTCTTTCCTGTGAGGGTGTCAGAGCCTGGGGCAGGCTGCCCAGAGAGGCTGTGGAGTCTCCTTCTCTGGAGATCTTCAAGACCCGCCTGGATGCCACCCTGTGCCACGTGCTCTGGGTGTCCCTGCTGGAGCAGGGGGGTTGGACTAGATGGTCTCTAGAGGTCCCTACCAACCTCAACCATCCTGTGATTCTGAAAGAAAGATGCAGTTTATTTCTAGATTTCTTTCCCATTAAAAAAACTATAAAAGACTGGACATATGTTTACTGAACATATGTTAGAGAGTAGTAGAGAGTAGTCCTTAAAGATTCAGATCTATATCATGCTCTACCGGAGGTCAGACAGAACTTTTTTTATTGTAGTTGTTCCTCCAAGATGCCTCTCTGGAGCTAGAAAATATAAGAACTAAGAATAGAAAAACTATTTCTCTTGTGCTTCAGGAAGTGACTGTGTAATTAAAGACTGTATTTTTAAAGTGTGTGCATAAAGGGACTTCAGTAATGACACCTGAATGCTTTCTCTCTGGCATCTTATAACTTCCTAGTGATCACCTCTGCAACATTAATGTTTTTTTAATGTAAAGCAAGACTTTTCTGTGCAGAGTTAGATGATTCACAAGAGGCTAGTTTGGTCAAGCCTGCAAATTCATTTATGTTTTTAGAATACAATGCCTGAAAAGTCCCTGAATGGGATTCCTGAGTTTATTATTGCCTAGCTAGCCAGCTGATAGTCTAAAAAAAAGTCATTCCTTACCATGTGATTTACTAAGTAGTTGGGAAATAGCTCTAGGAACTCCAAATGACCCTGATTAGTGCAGAATTGGAAAGCTAGAATTAGGACTGTAAAATACCGTAAACACTTATAAAGAATATAAATAAAATAAATATACATGTGTAAACGAGTGTGTATGTGTATTCATACATATTTTTTTTTAATAAGATTCCTTCTTCTTGCCATTACCAAGCATAGCACTGGTGCATCAGAGAGATGCTCATCAAATTTTATTCAGCCTAATCTTTACAGAAGAAACTCTATTAGGCAAAAACTGCATGTCCCAGGAAACTTCTCTGTTTACATACTTTCAGAAAACCAGTGCAAACCAGTTCCTCTGTGGATTTTTGGAAAGTGACAGAGGAGACTATGCATTCTGAAAACAAGTTGGTTCTTAAAATGGAAGCCCTCCTTATCTCTGCTATACACCTGGCTCACTATTAAGTAGGGCTTCCTAACTTGGAGCGCACCCACTGGCCCATAAATTTGCTTTCTTGCCTACCCAACACACTTCACATATTTTACACCAAAGGAAGTTTATTAGACTCTTGGATAAGTTTGTTCAGGAGAATCTCATTTGCAATGTGCGTTTACAATATAGCCACACAAATATAAAATATCCCATTTTCTTAATGCTTAAACTATAGCATACATCTAACAATCTGTGCATCTTTGAATGCTTTTATAATGTAACAGTGGTAACATATGTAGTTCATGAATACAATATGTATATTACACACATACCTACATAAAAATAAAAAAAAAAGTTACCCTTTGGTGATGCTCGTTTCTCATGTCTTTCCAGTTTCTCTTTATGAATTTCTGGAAACAATACAATACAGAGTTCATTTACCAATATTAAAAGAATTCTCACATAGAAAAAAAAATATACATTCTAATAATAAAATAATTGTTACAAATGTTATAACTGCGACATTTCAACTAAATATACAATAAGGAGTTATTACACATATATATACATATACACATATGCACAGACAGTCACACAGAACATATATGGACAAAAATCATAATATTAAGTGACTTTAATAATTATTCCATTTTAAATTGTGACACAACTTCTGATTAAATCAAGAATACGTTTGGCTGATCTGCAAAAGCTATGCAATAACAAATAGTGATTATGAATCACAAAAACTATGCTTTTACTAAGCATTTTTTCTGTATCTACTTCTAGTTATTTACCAAGATTAGTATTTTATGCTTTCCAAAATACCTTTGGAATAGAAAATGTTCTTATTACTACACTTTCTAAATTTTGTAATGTTCTAACAGCCAATCAGTAACTCTACCACACAATAAAAGATAGACTTAATGTTGCGTACAGATTACAGAGATAAAAGGTCTTGGGTTAGGGATCAGAATCTCTGAGAATGATTAATTTTAATAGTGTTGTATATGAAAGGACTTTTGATAAATGATAAGTGATAGCTGAGACCTGCCTTATTAGAGAGGAAGTGCTACAGTATTTATCTGACCTCTTGCTACACTACTGAAATACTTCTGAATAAAATTCCTCACCCATAATGCTGATGCTATATTACTGCCATGCACCTCTGTATTTGACTTTTTCTACTGCCTTTATTTTGCTAAAAAAGACTAATAATACAGAAAATACAAAATGTGTGAAAGAAGAAAAAGAAAAACAGAAATTAATCAATTAACATTGCATACAAAGAACTTTTATGATGAGTGTTTAATAAGCCCATTACTGGCAAACCATACTGGACTCTACAGGAGATGCATCTTTGTTTAAGTTTTGATTTGGTCCGCAGAATAGAACTCTAATCCCAAAATTAATTCACCACAGAAAAAGTTGCACATATTCCATCTTCTGAATGTTAATGTCTATGCCACTCTAATGTCTACTGAAGGTAACAGAAATTTTCCATTTTTATGAGGGTTATAACAGAATTCTGAATAGATGCAGTAAAAATGTATTTTTGCGTTCCAACACTGATCTGTGCAGAGATCACTGAGAATAAATATAGGATTTTTTTAAACAGGTAATATTTGCCATTAAAAATAGTGATTCTTTCTATCTGGTTTACAAGACTTATACCCACACTATAGCCTTGATCTATGTTGCCTTCAGTGAGATATATCATCTTATCAAAAGACAGAGCATGACAAAGGCAAATTATTAACTATCAATGTATGAGAGTGTGATAACGTATGATAATTAAGCTAATAATACTCTGTCAGTAAGCCAGAAGATTTTTTATTCTATTTCCATCTTGTACAGTTGCAGCCAGGGTATGCAGCTTATTTATTGTTTTGCCTCAAAGAAGAAATCAAACCACACTGATATATTGTATTTCAGCTGAGGTTGGTTTGGTTTTGTATGTTCTCTCTTTTTTTTTTTTTTTTCATACATTTCTCACTTGTTCTGTTTAAAAGGATGGATAAACTCTTTTTGGCAACATAATCCTTGTGCCTCAGCTTTTGACAAGGATTGTCCTAAAGTGTGTCTCAGCTCCACTAGACCCGTCTATTATGTGTCCCACTATATAAAAGAGGTCTTTTTTCCTTTAAAGGGGAAAAAATCCTTATTATTTTTTAAAAGAATTTTCTTCCTTTCTTTCTCTCTCTTTTTCTTTCTCTCTCTCTCTCTCTTTCTTTCTTTCATAATATAAAAAAATATATGGGACAATGACTCTAGACCTGCCCATCTAAATTGTCTTCGCTTGTGCTTACTTGACATGAACACTTCAATAATCTATTTTAAAAAAAACATTTCCTAGCCAGCAGCATTCAGAAAGCTCATTTAACTTCCTGCTACAACTGTGATGCCACACATGTAAACCAGACCCTCAAAATTTGTTTAAATGAAATACATCTTCGTAGTATAAAAGTGCAAGTATATATATCTTTATATATTGCAAAATTTGCTATCATTAAGGTCTCTTCACAAGCTTCCCATAAATTTGAATGACTATAAAATATTGCAGCCTAGACCTCATCAATTCTAATGCATTACAGACTAAATTTTGCTGGCATAAATAAATCTGTTTTCTATATATGCTGATCTTGATCAATTTACAAGACAGAAAATAGTAACTGCTGGCCAACTTCAAAATTTTTTTTTAAAAAAACAAACACATTAGATTACTAAGATTTTTTTCTATTCTGAGAGGTCTGATATTCTGTTTTATTCTTTATGACAAATAGCTTTAATTTTCTAGTAATCACATCATATCTTATTGCTGAGTTGACAAAGCAGCTATAATATCATAGAAGACTTACATGGCCAGTTTAAAGCATGTAATTTATCTCTATCAATGTGACACATTGTTAATAAATCCTAAATATTATGAATTCATGTTTAGAAAAATGACAGAATCAAGCAGCAGCGAGGATAATCTTTGTCACCACGGCAACCATCCTGAATCTTTATTGAGATGACAGTACGGTTTATTAAATTATTGCAAGGGAGTATGTATTTTAAAAGCTGTATTGCATTGTTTGTTTGTTTGTTTGTTTTTCCAGTTATTAAGAAGACATGCAAAATTATCTTCCACTCGTGTTTCTTTGCTTTTGAATGGATGAGTACTTTACTTCCTTAAATATGGATACTGCTTTGACATAGGCTTCACGAGACCTTAGGTGCTGTTAGGATACACAGAACGTTCAAGGTAGTTATTTAAAATAACCCCAAGAGGGAAGTTAGGATCCTTATCACTGACCATTTTAAGATGTTGACAGGAGATGTACTTCCCTATATTGTCAGCAGGCCAATATATCTATGTGCTGTTGACCCCAAACCAGCACTTAAGAGTCATCGGTAGGCTGGACTTTAAAGCAGCTTTACAAATCCCTGTTGAACATGCAGTTTGGACACAAGCTTTCCGCCACCCACATCATGAATTTTCTTACCAAAAGCTTCACAAAAAGCTTGCAGTGACCATGCATTAAAAAGCCCCACCTCCAAAAAGATCAGAAAGAAAAGAAAATTAAAGCTCCCCGAATCAGTTCGATCTAGCAGTGTGCTCTTAATCCAAGGCAACTTTACACCAACATGGATAAAGAAGCATGACCCCTTCCTGATAAGGCACAGGATTTTTCTGTTCCCAATAACACAATTCCCTTGTTATTCTCCTTTTGGTCTGCCAACTTGTCTCTGATCTTAGTTTTCTGTTATCTCTTTGTTTAAGTATCTTCTTGTACAGTAAACAATATAGTACTATTTTTATTTATTTTAAAGTAATTGTATTATGGGCTTAGCACTTATGGGCTCAGCAGAGGTCCTAAGTGTATCATTTTAAGTACTTCTATTATAACATCCCCTCTACTCCAACTGAGCATTTCAAGCTTTACAGACAAAATTATGATATTTCTCCTAGTGGAAGAGAGTGGCCCTGAATTGCGTCTTGCTCCCATCTTGCACATAGACCTTTTTCACAAAAGTATCATAATAGATCTGAACACATGCTTGAGATCTAAAGAAGCCTTTGGCTCCCTGTGCCTCGTACATCCTTAAAGAGATGATATTCCTACCTGCTTCGTAAGAGGATGGAGTGGTGAGTAGCAAGCTGGCATTGCTAAGCTCCTAGGCTCTTCTCTGTACAGAGTTTCCATCTTACAGCTGAAATATGCCTTATATATCCTGATCAACCATCCAAGTGTTAATAATAATAGTAAAACAATAACGTGCAGTCAAAAATGAGCAAAAAAAGAGAATCTCATTCTCATATAATAATATAGGAATGATTTACCTACGACTAGACAGGAAGCTAGCAAAAGTGCTGGGAATTTAACTCTGATTCCTGACACTCCATATTATGTTCTCATGTATCCTGTTTCTACTTTAATAGTGTAGTAAGGATGGAAGATATGTTTAATATCTCTATTTTTTTAAGGTATAGCTGAGTAGATGGAGGTTGATTTGTAATAATAATGATTTCATGTTCTTTCTAAGCAAATTGTGCCAGCTGGCCTTCTTTTTCATATTATTTTACAATGATTTGTGCCTTCAGAGTTTTGACATTCTTTCATAATATCTAAGTGTGAAAAGGAAAATGACTCCTACTCAGAGTTCTGGTGAACCAGAGGTTAAAAATTTGCCTTGAGCAGCCAGAACCCTTACAGCTGTTGCCAGCAATTTAATGGGACTATATCCTTACTAGTTTATCAAAACTAATTGGTATCAGGCAGCTGATTATTCTGAAGAGTTGGTGGAGATAGATATTGAGGGCAAGGCAGGAGTGAGTGGTGTTAAGAGCTTTAGAAGATGAGAGGGATGTCATTTCTAATGTGTTTCTAGATGCTGTCTGTAAAAGGAATTTTAGTCAAATCTCTTGCTGCTGGTATCCTCAGGAGAAATTTGCAATTGTGCAGCTAAAGTCTATTTTTAATCTAGATAGTAGCAGCTGGTGAGGGTGACAGTTATCCTTATGGGGCTAGAGGGAGAATAAAGGAAATTGTACATTAGAGCAACTTCCAGTAAGCTACTAATACATCATGTAGCTATACTCAGAGGAGGAGGAAAAAAAAAAAGAAAAAAAAAAAGGTTTTGCAACAGGCATAGTGGAAAAATATAAAAACAGGTAATATTTCTAATTGTGGATTCAAAATGGTGGATTATGCCTATAATCAGGGACCAAGGTGTAAGTTTGTAGTGTAACTTTCCAACATCAATGTTCAGCGTTGAAAAGTGTATGACACATGACTAATGTAAGTGACTTTCCTTGCAGCTTGCTTGTAGTATGATCTTATCCCCAGTGTTTTCTTAGATCTTACCCTGCTCTGAGGATTCATAGACACTTCAGGTTGTGATCTATAACAATTCTGGAGGGAAGTCATTTGACTAAGATCTTCCTTGAAAATATAACAGAGGATGAAGTGCTGAAGTGCTTACCAATGAAGATGCTGGAAGGCGTGTGTGCTCATCCACTGAGTGAGGGATCAGGTCACAGCGCCAGAGTGTGAGAATTTCAAAACCTATCATCTCCATCTCTTTCAAAAATGCTGTAACCAATTCTCGACAACTTCTTTAAAAAGATTCTTGGATTATGATATTCTTTTTTTTTTCTTTCATATTTTTCCGCGTTCTATCACTGAATATAGTTACATAGTCTGTTTTGTTGGCTGTATTTAGCCCAATAAGACCACTTTTGACAAAAGTTGCAGAAGACCACTTTGGATTCTCTTCAGTTGAAACAGTGTGCTCTGGTTACATTCAGAGTAAACAGAATGCTTCTCTAGATGTGAAGGTTGCTGTGAAGTGACTTTGGTCCTAAACCTATAAAGCAAAGCTCAGCTACTTCACAGTTGGTGTCCTCATTCATGCTTCTTGATACTTTATTTAGCATAACCAAACAGCTATCACAAATACAGAGAACATGATCCTCAAGCATTTCTGAACAATTTATCTATCCAGGATATAGCAACCAAGCACACTTTAGGTTCCCCTATAACAAACTTTCTTTTCTACAACAAAAAAGAACAAAGTAAGGTATACTTAGATTCTGTACTAAGTTTTTTGCATGCTGTTGTAACCTAAATAAAAATTCACTGGAGACCATCTGCTAACAACTTCATCATCTTGCTGATGAATTCTTTTAATTCTTATTCCATAATGTTTTTATTGTTGCTGTTTATTTATTTGTTTTGAAGTCTATACAGTGAAGGAGAGGAATTAGGAAGAAAGCATTTTCAGAAGAGAGAATGTGCCATTTTCATAAAAGCAAAGTATTGCAACCTGAGCAAAGATTTTATTGCAAGCCATTCTTCTGCACTCTCCTACTCTCTAATGTAACAATGGTAACGTATGTTAGAGACAACTAACTATGTCCATGTGTATCCATGTTGCTAAAGCTATTATATCCTATAACAAAATGGATATAGTTTCAGTCATAACAATTGGTGGTAAGAAGTGTATCATATTTTACTGTTTATTTATTAAATAGTTTTATTGAAAAATCATTGATTACTGTCATTGATCTTTCAGTTTGGTTTTGATACTTTGGTTATTTTAGTACACCTAATAGGACTGCTTGAAAATATACTCCTGTGTCAATAGAAAATTGTCTTTTGGTAAGAGAAGTATTTTTCAAAAAAAAAAGCCACGATGGAGGGCAACAGTTGATTAAAAACTCACAGAATTAGAGAATTACTTATAGAAATGGATACTGTTTTCTTAGGATTTGTTTTTTGCGAGTGAAGCATATCCTTCACTGTAAGTGGAAATGGTAATGGTCGCAACAGATCAATGTTCAGCTTGAAAGTCTCAGATTACCAAACAAAATAGATCTTGACAAAATGTACATTTTTTGGTAACTGTGTCCAAATGTTTTGTATTTTTTCCACCTCTGGAAAGGTTTCCGTCTTTTTAATGAAAAAACAATTTCTGAGTATCTATTAATTCTAAAGGGAGGAGAGTAATTTCAATTGTTTCAATTAATTATCCAATAAGCAGCTTTAGCATGTTTCAGGAAGACTATAGGCAGCCTTTTCTGTATGGATGACTGTTAGCGATTGGACTTTTGAAAGACTTAGAAGTCTTCAGAAGATAGTAGAATATATTTAATCTAAAGAATTTTCTCATAAAAAAGTGTATATTTCAAATATATAAATATTTTAATATTTTTCCCCAAACTTTGGTTTTGCAATTCTGTACTTTGGTTTTCAAATGAAAAAAAGAAAGCTATTTTTTTAAAGGAAAGCTTTTTTCTTCTCTCTCTGGAAAGTAAAACTCGATAGTGTATCTCCCTTTACAGAAGGAAATGCCACAAAGGCATTGTTGGATCAGGCCTCAGTGAAGGTTTTTTTTTTACAGCCTGCGCTTAATTCAGTCCAATCTCATTTGCTTATCAGACTGGTATAAGGGTGGCTGGTGGGGGTGACATTCTGTAGTAGCTTTAAGAATTTCAGCTGAAGTTTCTTTACCCTGTAGAAAATCAGAAGCAACAGTTGTCCCTGGCTAAGCATTCATAGTGCATTTCTGTATAAATAAAATTTTATTGAGGAAAAAATTGTCAACCTCTGAGAGGAGCAAAACCAATGTATACACTAATAGAATTCTAATCTTGATTAGTGTCAAAGACGTCTTTTGCTATATAACTGTATTTATTTATTTATTTATGATGATAAAAAAGTGGGAGAAACCCAGAAGATTAACCACAGTTCCTATGGTCACCTCTACAGCTTTGACCTTAATGCATTAACCCATCAATGGATATTCCCATTAGCTCAAGCACCGTGTGAGGCTGTTATACAGCCTGGCATGTGGAAGAGAGATGTTGTTTCTGTAGGTCACGACAGAGTTGGAACATGATAGTGGTTCACTTGCTATGTTTACTACATGGAACAGTGTGATGGGATTTGAGGTTGCTCAGAAACAAGCAAAAAATGCGGGTTTATCGGAGTTTTGGATTTTTTTTCATAGTGATACCTTGAACATGTTTACTGCTATTAAAAATACCATGGAGAGAGAATTAGGGATCAATGAAAATAGAAGAAACCTCCTCATGTAGAACGTAAGATGATTCTTGTTTTTAATTGTTGTTTGTGGGGTTTTTTGTTTTTTCACATGTGCCACGTCAGGCAATTGCTCTGCATGTCGCACAGCAAGCTCCATCCAGAGGGATGTCTGCATCATATTCTTCTCTTCTTTTAGAGTACAAATCTTTCTGATGAGCACACACACCCCTTGAGTTTCAAGGTACTATAAATCCTTTACATAGTTTTTTCCTAATTTAAGAGGCTAGATTAGCTATTTAAAAACCTATCTAATGCTATTTACATTTCTTCCTAGGATTACTAGCAGCCTCATAATTCAAAGTTCTCTCTGCATCTTTAAAAGGATAGCTAGCAATTTTGGATTAAAGTGTTCCAATTCAATTTATAAATTGCTGTCCTCTGAGGGAGGGAAAAGAATATCCCTCTTCCTTAGAGGAATACAGCTATGTTTTATCTGGGTAATATGAAAAATATTTTCCTCACATTACAGTGTTATTTTATACTAGAAACACTATTGCTATATGATTTGATTAAGTAAAAAAAGATAAGATTGTTAAAAGAAAATTAATAACAAAAATGGATGCCATTGTGGGTTTTGGGGTTGGTTTGATTTTTTTTTTCTGTTTTTTGTTTTTTTTGCATTTAGATTTTCCATCTGGAAAAACAGTTTAACATCTGAAAACTGAATCAATCAATGATTTTCTTCTTTTAATGCAGGATGTACTTTACACAAAGATACGCAGAATGCTTTGTAGTAAAATGTAGCCCAGGGAGACAGAGAAAGCCTTTTACAAAGACCTATAATAGCAACTCATATACAGAAAAGAGAATTACCATATGGCAACATAAAAGAAGCTGAAGATAGATTCAGAAGGCATTACCAGTACAAATAGCTATGTACTTTAGGGATGAATGGAACTGAATAATTAATTTCTAAGGCACGCATATATCAACCATGCCAACAACTTCATTTCAGTTTTCAGATTTCAGCTATGGCAGTATAAGTTTTTTTCCCTTGTCCATTTCTAACTTTGGGGTTGGAAACCACTTATCTTTTTCACATAGATATTTCCTGAACATTAATATTGTCCTCAGAAAGCCCATTTCTTTATTATTTTTTCCTTTGTTCTTTGCTTTTTTTTTTTCTTTATTTTTACAGATTTACTAATGGATAGTGTTTTCAACAGATTTTTAAATGTCTGGAAGTGGATCTTGTAATTTTAGAATTCTACTCAATTCTATGCAGAGGGGAAAAAAAGAAAAAGAAGTTACAATGTCAGAAGTTACCATCTACTAGTGGGAACTTTTCCAAGTATAATCCTTCTAATATAAACCATAGTAATGATAAAATATTATTTCTATACAATTTGCTTTATTTTTAAATTTCAGTAAGCCTTAATAGTAGGGATTTTTTAATGGGAGAATTGTAATAGACACCTGGTGTCACTGTAGACTCCCTAAGATCCCCTCATCTTCACCAGCTGCTTCATAAGTGTGCAGCTCCCCGTGGGTCCTGTGTTATACCCCGTAGCGCCACGTGATGTCTGCACTAGCATGTGGGGTCTAACATGGTCCTAGACCGTGAGGTTTGGTTCATTCACCTGAGTCCTGCCCGGGGTGTCCCTGCTGCGGGAGAGGGTGGCTGTTCAATGATGCGGAGTTCGAAGTAATAGTGATAAGGCCTTGTAATAGATACAGCTGCTCTTCAACACGGAGTAATTATTGTTTAACTAATCATATGGAAATTTGGGAAAGAAAAGTATCGCTTTCTAAATTTTATGAAGCTGAACTGGTTCTAGCACTTTTTGCCATGGTGGTTTTTCTCACTAATGTTAATGCTCGTTATTATCTGTAGCCTTGAATTCATAGTAAGCAGGCGCAGTTGTATTCAGTGACGCTATTCCCTGCCTTGGGCAAGTGTCGGGAATATGGAGAATTATTCTGGGAAATTGTCACTATATGTTTAACTCTTTTTGCACCCTTCTTGGTCATTTTTAGACAGCAATAAAGTCTTATTCACCAAGGGAGCTGAACTTTTGGCCTGATCATGTATAACTGTTCTTATGTACTTAATCGATAAACACATCCAGGCACACATTAAAAACTACAGGACTAAAATCTCCAGTATTTGTTAGTATGCCTTCCTCCACTCTGTTTGAATGGCGTGGAACAATTATTTTTAGGGTTATACAGGCCATAATAACAAAGCAAAACAAAAAAAAACTTTCCAATTCAGATCAGCAAATCTGCAACCAGCCTTCTCTAAGCTGCTTGTTCCCACCTCTTCCAATTCCCAGACAGGGCTGCTGGAGCTGTTTGATTGCTTTTAACAGGAGATCTAGGAAACGATCCGACCCTTTCCTTTTTGTAGCATTTTATTTGCTGCTTTTTACTCAGATTAATATCCAGATCTGAACAAATAAACAGTTTGTGCAGAATAAATCCTGACTATCTTAGCCTCTGGAGGGTTAATGGGAGCAAATGTCTGGAGTCAGGTCTGTGCGGTTAATACACCTGGGCCAGATCTGCCCAGTTGCATTAGCTTAGCCAACCGTTCCCTTAGAAATTGTCAGGTCTTTTAAGAGCATGACCTGTATGTTTTCAGCATATTAATAACCCTCTATCTAATGCTCAGGGAACCATATTCTCATTTGAACAGGAGATAGAGTGGAATGAAGGATAAGTTACTTTGCCAAAAAGCTTATTTGTAATTAGCAAAGTTCCCGGAAACTTTTAATTGAAATTTCTGCTATATTTGTGACTTCTTGTTTTGATCTGCCAATTATTAACTGCATTTTCCAAAATAAAATGAGACTTACAGCTAAGTAAATAGGTTCATGTAAGATGTTTATTTTTATAGCTCTTTCTATGTCATATATATATGCCCTGACTCCCACAAGGTTAGAAGTCTCTACTTCAGAGAAATCAAGATTGTTTGATTGTTGGTATAGAATAATTTTATGTCAAAAAAAGATCTGTTCGGTAATGCAGAGGCAGTAAAAATACCATAATCATTTTTTCTACTTGCTCAATTCTTTCTAACTTTTTGATATTTATTGAAATGAAAATTACTTAGAAAAGTACTATCTTTTTGGCTATGGTTTCCAGCTAGAATTCTTTGGCTGTTTTGAGGTGGAAGAATATGCTACTTTAATATCTAGAAACTCCTACTACACGTGCCCAGCTGTGCACGTATATCCTGTCAAGCTAAACTAAGAATGTTTGGAATTTAAATTTTCAATTGCCCATAAATAAATTGGAGTGAGGGTCCACCCTAGTTTAATAACTAAACTTTTAGCTGTAGATAACAATGCTGAAGTTTCTGCATTTGTCTATTTTTTTACAGGATACTATTTCTAGTCCTAGTGTACCATATTTCTCAACCATTCTTCAGCTTCACAATTAAAACTGGCTACAGGCACCAAGAAATAATGTTTTTTTCTTTCTGTTTCTATAATAACAAATTCTAATAAAAGAACTAAAATATGAGAAAACATACAGCTGTCAAGTAATTGAATTTGTCTGTAAAGGTTAAACTAACCCAGAAAAAAATGAACAGTATTGTCAGCCATAACCATTGTCCTAGAAAAAATGAAGCCAAAACATATTAAGCTTGTAAGAAACTGTTATTAGCCTTTTGAATATATTTTTGTGTACATGATTTGCAGTTTTAATATGTTTTGTGTATGTATTGTGGAAGACTGCAAAGTCCTTTACAGAGTGATCTTGTACTGCCCAAACCGATATTTGTATTTTTCACACTTTTCCAAATATTAAATATAAATATTCCTAGTAAGACTTAGTAAGACTAGGGCTGGAAAAAATATTGCAATCAAGAGTTACTAGGAAATACTTTAAATACTTCCAAAACATGTTTGCAACTGATATTATCCCTATTGCATCTGCCAACCTACTGTCATTACTTGTATCCTTATTATCTTTGCTTTCAATTTACATTTCTAGGAAAGTTATCTTTACTTTCTTTGGGTTTGTAATTATCATTGCACTTTTTTCCCCCTCATCATTACACAATGTCCTTACCTCTCCTCCTGCCTTTATTTTCTGTATATAATTGTATTGTGCTTCCAATGAACTTGCTATTTATGCAGTTGCAACATTTCCATTACAAAATATTTTTGTATGTGTGTGTTAATGTTTTAACATTCATAAAATGTGCTAATCAATAAAACAGAAAATTGAAGGCTTGTCCATGTACTGAAAACAAGTATGGAGGTTTTTGAAAAGCTCTCAGCAATCTATTCATGAAAGCTCTTGACACAGTGCCAGTGGGCTAGTTTCAAAACAAATACTAAGGTGACTTAAAATTTATATATGACAATATTTCACTTCATAGGCATAACATTAGAGTGCAATTTGAGAGGATCCCTGCAAAATAAGTGTGAAGAAAGAATCAAACTCTGTTCTACAATTTTTCTGGAGATGGCAGTAGTGTGCTTGCTACATGACCTTAGCATTGTCGGTTATTTGTGGGGGACATTCAAATGCCACAAGCGCAACTTGCTGAGGGAAGGTATTTCACCAAGCTGTGGGTAGCTGTGTTGAACAAAATGGAACGCACTGCAATGTAGAAATGGTCCTTTAAGTGAAAACAGAGAATACTCCAAACTCTAAATCTTTGGCAGTGATTTTGCAGATCACTATTAATATTCTTATTTTCTAAAGTGCTCAAATTCTTTGAATTTCTGTTCCTTTGGTCCTAGCCCTAATACCGGCCATGAGGCAAAAAACATGGATGCAGTGTTTTGGAGTGCTTTTAGCTCTAGAAATACTTTTCCTGGACCATAAATGTGATGCTATGTATTTCCCAGGGAAAATTATTTAAAGAAATCTGCACCTTGTCCTTTGACGAGGAGGTGGTGAGTTCTGTGAGTCCTTACAAGGACTCATCCGAGTCTTTGCCTTATTTCCCAGAGCTCTAATTTCTAATGCACTAATGAGCTTTAGCCACAGGAGTGAATTTCACTGCACCTAAGGAGTAAAACTCTTGACTCTAGTCTTTTTTACAGAGCTTTCAGATAAATTCTATAGAGACTTGGGCTGAGTCCATTCAGCTTCTTGAAGTTTACTCTATTTTAAGAGAAACTTGCAAAGAGAGAAAATAACAGCTCTGAGGAGTAACAGCTGCCTGTCACTGAGCAGACATGGTGACAAAATCCAGTATAATCAAGGCCAAAACTGAGCTGCCTGGATGTAAATTTGAGTTCTCCAGTCATCCAGAGATGGTAATGAGTTATTTGGGGATGTTGCTACATGAAAGCTTATTTCTATATCCAGGAATGGCTTTAGATTACTTCTTTCATCAGTCCTACTTAAGAAATAGCTAGTTTCTGGAGCTGGAAACAGCTGGTAGGCAAGGATGGGACTCCTCCTCCTATGAAAGAAGGAGGTAAAGGTCTTAAAAATGCATATAGGAAGTGAAAAAACTCACTCAAAATCTCTTTCACAGATGAGGCAAATGAAGCAAGACTGGATTTCATTCTTTCATGTGTGGGTGGCTATATTATCCTATTGACTTCCTGTTGAGTATCTTGAGCTCTAGAGGAATCACTAGCCCCTCTTCTATTTCACACACACCAAACCCAGCTGACTTTCTCAGGTATTTATCTCCAGAGGAGGGTTCTGAACTTTGAATCCCAACTAAGCACTATGCCATCTGCTATGTCTTTATGGATTAAGCCTTCCCAACAGCGAACTACCTCTGCAGCATGCCCAACTTCGTAGCTACACCCGCCCGTGGTGAGCAGAGTCCTTGCACCCTAGGTTTCTCCCAGAAATGTGCTACAGTTTCAGAGTCTTTGCATCTGCTATGAGAATTAAATGCATCCTCTGGAAAAAAGAAAAAAAATAAATAAAATAAAGAGTATAAGGTTGAGACCTCTAGATAATCTTACTGACAGTATAACTAGATAGAAATTTTACCTACACTGCCTATACATTTTCTTCAGTCTTAACATGAAGGACTGTCCATAAAAAGATGAATGGTCCTGGTTTTCAAGCCCATTTGGTCCCTGGACACCCTATTGTGACTGAAAAAACATGTTGTTGAATAGAAGCTTGATCCAATTCCAATTAACTTCAGGGAAAACTGAGTTGTAATTTCAGCACCAACTATGGTGATAGATTCTTCAATAAGGGCATTTATGTATTAAGAATTTGATGGATAGAAAATTCAGATCACATGGGCTGGTAGCACACCTTGATATTATCAACATTAGTTCAATTTGGAGCAAAATGTCCCTAGTTTTGAAAAGCTGTACCTCCTATCACCAATATCTCAAGCCTCCTAATACATTTTCGTTTTGATTTAATAGAAGTTGAACATAAGTTTTATGTTTCAGCATAACAATTTTCATGTCTAAAAGATTTATATTATACATCCTACTTGCATCATTCTTGTCTGCTGTAAAAATTCAACGATAACTAAGTATTTTTTTCTAGAAGATTTATAGGCAGTCCTTATTTCTGAAGTCTGCACTGACACAAGCCAAAATGTTCAACAGTACCTAGACATTATTTCTTAATAGGTATTCTTTTTTTCTAGGCATACTTGTAATTCAAATTGACATTACTAGGAGTCTTGCATATGAAGCAAAGGTGCAGACAATATTGCTCCAGTAGTCCTATTGGTCTGCTATGAACACTTTTCAGATTTTCAGGATGATAATGAAACAATCAAGATTTCTCCCAGAAGAGCAAACAATGCAGCAAATCTTATAACTTAACAGTCTTATTTAATAATTTTGTTAAAGTACAATATACATAGTTAGTAGTTTGACAGGTAAACAATGACAGAATCTATGGCACAGACATGCTAGTCAATTCTTAACATGTATGTTACAGAATATTTGTCTTTTATAATAAGAAGGTAACTGACCAACCTTTTCTTTTCAAGGAATGTTCCACTTCACCTAAACCAAGAGAAAAGAACTAAAATCAGACATGAGGCACAAAAATAAAAAAAATATATTTTTTCTCCTATTGCTTCATTTTCATTCTTTAAATGTATTCAGCTCTTTATATGCTAAATGGTAAGCACTCTATTCTGAGATTTTGGATTTTCATAACACATCTCTTTTACCATAGAAGCTTTCCAAGGTCTAGGAAGATAAGTTTGGTATGCAGTAGTAACCAAGGAAACATCCTGTATCTGTGCTTTGAATTTGTGACTACACATTTACAGTTTGCTTGATCCATGTTTTAAGGATAGACACATGGCTCAATTTTAACTCCCAATTATAAAACATATGTACAGGTAAGCAAGACTGTAAATATAGTAAAGTGAAAAGATGCTCGGTTTGGGTGGGAGTCAGAGCACTTGCCCGCCACCTTTGTTATTCTCCCTCCACATATGACCATTAAAAGATTCAGTCTGGATGACTGTGTAGAGCATGCAGCCTCATCTGCACTGATTGCAATGCACAATGTGTAGGGAGCACACATGAATTTATTTTTATGATATAGTGCAGTAAGTTACCTACTGCGACTCTTGGTGGTTATTGTATGACCACCTCTTTGAATAAATGCTGGCAGAACTGAGGTTTCCAAATGAGTTTCCAAACTGAGGTTTTAGTGAGCATTCAGATCTTTATTTTTTTGCGCATCAGGTATTTTATGATCTCCCCTGCTTGCATTAATACTTATGCACTCAAGTGCTTGAAAGCTCACAGGTGCTTCAGGAGCTATGAAATTAGAAAAATGAACACTCAATTTTAAGCAAGCTCTCCATATTTCACCTTTTTCATTTTTCTCAACTGTAGGAGAGACTGGTTGCCTTCTGGTTGTAAATAGTATCTCAGAATAGGATGCCCAATTCATGAATCCACATGTAGCAGCTTATCTATTAGTATTCATATACAGTGCTGAAACAAAAAGCTCATGCACATACTTAAAAGGTAGAAATTTGATAATTCCTCATTTCATGAAGAAACAGATAGAAATCAGTTTCAGGACATGTTGCTTTTTAATTATCTTGTGTTATAGTCAAATAAAATATGAAATAAACCACTGTGAAATGAAGATGTCACTGCTACAGTCATCACTTGTCAAAATGACCAATATAACATGACATGATGATCCACTGCTGCTCTGCTCATACCAGAGAACTAATTTTCTCATAAGAGAAGGACAGTTATTTCCAAACTTGAAATGCTAGCAGCTTAGTTTCATTTATCAGTTGGTATCAGATGAAGAATGTTACCATAATGGCAAACCCATAATTTTTACTAAACTGAGTTATTCGCTATTTGTCACCCAAACTCTCCTTAGTCCAGTCAAAATGCTGTTTTTTTCTTTTATTTTTATTGCCAGGATGTTGACCCCTAAGCGATATATCAAATAAAAAAGTTCTTCTAAGTTTCTTGGTTTATCTTGTATAGTTATCAGGGTTCTCTGAATTATTACATATTAAAAAAAGCAGCTATTGCCATTCTCTGAAGTAATACCCTGATGCATATTTTGGTTGCATCTTTGAAGTCTTGTGTAAATTAGCACTCTTTACTTCAAGATGTACTAATGGTAATATTTAATTCTGACAGCTTTTCTGTAATGGTACATTAAGCACAAGATGAAAGCTAACAAAGAGACCAATTTACTGATTGGTATAGCCAGTAGATGCTTTATTAGCAGCAACGTTCACTTTTCATTTTGTTTGACCTTCTCCACTGCGAGGTTAAGAGCTGAGTAAGCCAACATAACGCATGTAAAACAGCAGTTAGAGCAGTTACAGAAGTCTTTGCATTATGAATACCTTCATCACTGTCATCATCATCACTCCATACGATGTCAGACAGTAAAGAAATAAAGCCATAAAGCCAATCAGTGGATTCTTCCAATGCCTCATGAATGATTCTCAGTGGTTCTGTGCTGAGCTTGTTAACAGATCTTCCTGAGTGCAGAGTTTAAAACAAAAAAGGTTTGAACAAAGTAATCCTTTGGTGATTAAAATTATTCTTCATTACATACAAGACTAATTATACTACTTCCTTAAAAAAAAAATAACAGTTTTTGAAAGTTTTTTTTTTGTTTGTTTATTTTCCAAGAGTTCAAGGACTGCTCTCTTTTCTGTGAAGGAAAGGTATAAAATGTGTCCTACTGTAATTACAGCTAGTAGAGTGATTCAGAACCCAGTGAATAATTTGGCCTCATAGCCCTCTTCAAGTTCTGGCACTTCTGAGGCTCGCTTGGGTTGAAGCTAAGCATACTTTTGATTTCATCACATATTCATCCTCTTGAATAATCTCTTCATTTTGGACCTCTTCTTTTTTCTTACCCAGGTTCACTATCTCTTGATATCTGTTTAGGATACACTGTTATCTCTCCCCCTCCCATCACATCTGACCTTATGGCTCTTGCTTTTCACAACTCCTGGCTGAGGAAATTGCTGAGCCTTGACTGGACTGCACAGACAGGTCACATCATTCTCTAGAGTGAATGTAAAGGATGAGAAGGAGAAGGCTATGTATACCATGGACCTTTATTATCTTGAAATTTATACCAAATACTCCTTAGGAAGAGAGACAAGGAGGACTTGTCATTCCACCAAAGTTGCCATTCACCATACTTGGAATGTCAGCCTGAATGACTTATCAGCCTTATCTGTGTGAAAATTTCCCAAAAATGTGGGTACTCAGAGGTAAATCATGGATATTACTTGAGTCATTGGCCTAGTCTTGCTCCTGTTGATTTCAACAGAAATATAGCCATTGAATCTCACAGTAGCAAAATGAGAACTATAACTCTGTTTACCACCATCTTTTTGTATGAACATAGTTGTATAAGAAATTAAATGTGAGTCTCTGCAATTATTTCTAGCTGAAGTATTCTGAAGCACAAGGTGAATCTTCGCAGTACCCAGCAGTTGTCTGATATGGACTTGTATGTTATAAAGACAAGCAAAATGCAACCTTGAAGCAACTTCTTTGACGGAAACAGTTTGAACGGTTGTTTTCCAAAGTAAAAGAAAAAAAGATCTGCAAGGAAGTAACTTTATTTGAAACGTAAAGAAGCTCTATCTAAATAATTCCTTTTATATATATATATTTAATCTCAAAAAGAAATACCAGGTTGATTTTTGTTGTTGTTATTTTGCAACTACTTCTAATAATTTAGATTGAAGAAATATTTTGATTAATATTTTTTGTAGTTTATGCTGTTATGTGTTACACTTGCCACGAGAATAAAAAGTTCAAAAACATTTTGAGTAGCATTTAATTTGCTTATTGTAAGGAATATTTTTACTTGTATTGACCTCATCCACTGAAATTCAGGGATTTTATTTTTCAACTAAATTCTTAAAGATATTCTTCTAAACTATTTACCAGGAAAATAAATACCTATACTAAGGCAATTAAAAAATAAATCTGCAACTCAACTCCACATGCCACTTGTATTTTATTTTAATCTAGAAATGCTAAAGAGTCTAAGTGAGTTAACAGAATTCACATGGCCAAAGGAGTCTTAGTATGACTGGGGTTTTGATTCGCAAACAAGGATGGTTTAACTTACGACAACTGCCCTGATTTCCACTTTGGTTACCCACTCACAGTTTACTCATTGGCTGCTTAGGGATGCCTCAGCTTTTACAGTTTTTACAGTCATGTAATGACTGTATGCCCCAGGATGCCTCAGTTTTTACAGTCACTGTTTATGAACCACTACTGTAAACTGAATATTTTTTTTCAACTCATTTTAATATTCTGGGCTATAAACTAGCAGTTCAGGAACTGTGACACAGGTTGCAGATCTGTTCCTCCAAGCAGGAATGGGAACTGCTCAGAGAAGGAGAAGATCAAGAGCAGAGGAAGTTATTGCAACCACCTAAGGCAGGCCACCTTTGCTGATAAAATCAGAGCCCCCAGCCTCATATCCCAATCTTGACTTCATAACAACTTCATAGCAAACTATGAAAATGGATTAGAAACTGTAAGTGACTAGAGGCAGAATTCTCAAGTCACACCTGTGCTAACAGATCCCAATTGCAAATCCTGTTTAACATAAAAAGTTTGTGAAATGGCAGTTTGGGACTCTAGAGATGGCACCTTTAATGGTATTTGCAAATCTGAATTTTATACAAAAAACACAAGATCCACTTGCAGTGTGATGCAGGTGCCACAAGCCTGGCAAGCAGTATTCCAGGTTGCAGACATTTTGCTTAGCATTTGTTATGACTCCAGTAATTTATGAAAGCAGTGCGAGGGGTGATATGTCCAAAAATACATAAGAACACCATGTCAGGTGTTTCTGAAATAGAAACAATTACTGATCAAATCCTTTTATTTTAGAACAGATGTTTTTAGCTTTCTCAGGTTGTTCTTTCACTAGCAGAACAAAATATATGAAATAAAGGAAAGAAAGCAATTCAGGATAAAACAAGTAGGGAGAAAGATGCCATTTTCTTCACACACATGCAAAGACAGACAACGATTTCCTGTGTGTAAATGGGAGAATGCAGTTTCATAACAAAATTTAAGCTTGACATTTTGATTTTATGTGGAACCGTGTTTTTTCTTTTTTATTTTTCTTTACAGATATAAAAGGTATAGAATGCTGATGTATTATTAGAATGCTCTGAGAATCAAGCATATTCAAACCGGATTAACTGTGCTCTGCATATCTCTCGGCAGGCCACAGAATACAAATTATTTTAAAACTAGCTTACAAGATACTTCCCTTGTTCACTAGACAGCTATTTATATCAGATATATTTACATAAAACACCAAAAAGTTTTTCAGATCATTTTCTCCCTTCTTCTCTAAATGTGTCCCCACTACCATGCAACACTTATGTAAAGGGATTTTAGTGGGAATACTTGTGGACTCAGTACTTTCTTGAAGGAGACTTTTTTTTTTTGGTTAAATGTGGACTTGTACAGTATTATTTCAGACATACAATTCTATAGTATGGATTTTCCTTTAATCTATGTCCTACACAGTTTTTTCTCAGGTAGGGCCAAAACACACAAATTTTGAGGTAAGTACAGATTCTGAAGAGGTAAACTCATGATTCAAGTTTTCCTCCATAAGAAGAAAATAAGCTATATTGAAACTATATAGAGCCTTTATGGATCCAGAGTATTTCTGAGGTAGATATGCCCTGTGAAGTTCTACGTTTTACTCAACTGGTAAATAGGGACTGAGGCAAGTGTTCCTCTTAGGCAATGTAGCAGTAAAATACAAAAGTTAACTGTGGATGGAGGAAGGGAAGGGAAGAGCAGGGGAGCAAACAGATACTCAGCAAATTAAGCTCAGGAATTCAAGAATGGAACATGCAATTAATACCAAAGCCTATTTGTTGACAGTATGTCATTTCATTTAATCACAATTTATGTCAAGCTCATCCTATCTAGCTACAAATACCTGAAAGCCGAGTGTTGAGTACCAAGCGATTTCTAGATTCCCTCAAGAATTGGCTTCACCTTCAGAAGGCAAGTCTCTCACCTTCCTCTGAGTGTTTTTTAGGGTGAGATGAATTACTTTCTGAAGATTACCATGTCTTGCCATGGACTATAAATGAAACCTAAAAAAATATCATGGACATTATACCTTATTTTTAGATTACTAAAATATGTGACATAGATACTGTCTTTGGTATGGTGGCTATTAAATATTTTTAAATATAATTAAAGTTCTGTAAGAGTGACTTGTCAAAGTAGGAATTGATTAAACGCATGATATAATTTGTTATTGTACATCGAGGATACTTGGTTAAGTTTCATGGTTTGTGTCATTTATTCTCCTGAAGCACACCACAAAAAGTGACTAAATGATTCATCTGTGCAAATCACTTCAGTCATTATTCCAGTCTTAATAACCCTGCCAGAAATGTGGCCCGCTATCAATCTTTTTTGCTTGTCAAACAGTTGAATATATACTCAGAGTTTAGCCCATTTTAAAGCTTTTTTTTTTAATGAATTGCAATGCAATACTTAATGATTGTGGGATTTTCATCAATTACATATTTTGACTCTAGTGAATTGAATGCAATTAAATTACAAATGATGGTAATTATCGGGTGTAAAGATTGATCTATGAGATATAATCCCAACCATTGATACTGACAAGGTGCAGCTGATGAAGACAGAGAATTTCTGTCATATTTGATAAAATATGAAAGTTTAACAGTAGTTTAAGCAATGATAAAACATATCCTAGTTTTAATAAAATATTTTAGCTTGAAAAATTACATATTTTTAATGTTGGCAATTATGGATCACAATCTCCTTTTATTCTTTCGTTTTCTGAAGAGTGGTATCTGACACATAAAACCTTTTCACGCATATTGCTAAAAGTACACTTAACACTTCTGTCATTAATACGCCAGTTCATTCAGTGTAGGTGTCTCTCAAACTCATCTTTAAATTTCATAGATTAGATATTTCCTCATGCATCAGGATAAACTCTAGCATATAGCACATAACCATACTCTGTGATACCTGTATAAAGCCAATGTCAAAGAAAACTCAGACTCAACATTTCCCAGTGATTTCCATTTTATAGGTACTTAAAATGTAAATATGAAGACTACAGTCTGCAGTATAAATCTTTTCCGGCTCTTTCTAACACCAGCCTTAGATAATTATATTGAGGTCAGGTCCTCAGAAGAAACCTCGACTCAAAGTGGACAATGGCATTTTACCCTAAATGAAAACAAAGTAGTTATATTAGAAGTAGAAGCTACTTGCCACAACTTAAACAGGAATTCAGTGTCACCACGTACCAAGTAATTTCAGATACTGTTGATACATGCAGATATGAATGTATGTTTAGCATGAAGTTACATTAAATTTATATGACTCGAGAGTTGGACTTGATATCAGCTGAAAGGTTTCTTCTGATTTGATGGATTGATCCTAATTAGGTGGTGGTTTAGGTATTTTATTTAAAATAATTTCAAGCTTTATTTTTTGCTCATTCTAAATTTTCAGTTCTCTGATTAAGGATACTGACCTTCACATTTATTAAAAAGGCAGTTAATTAAATAATTGCATGATGGTCTTTTTAAGAAAAGCATCTATGAGGATAAAATTATTATCCCTCAGGTTATCGCAGATGCCTGGGAACCTGCAGATTGATGCCAGTCTCTTAGCTGACATATCTGTTTCAAACAGGATGCAAGAATTGAGAGGATGCTATTATAATTAACTCTGCAGATTTAGTCAGCTAGATGTGGGGGTTAGCAAATCTGCTGTGCTCTTGCTTAGGGGCTATTGCTCATGCTTTGTTATCTTAGGTGAGCAGACCGCACACGCACACACTGAGGCAGAACACTGCAGGCACAATGTCTTTACCAGGTGGTAAACAGGGATCATCACAATGTTGTGAATAGGTGGCTATAATGGTTGACAAGAGGATGAACCCAAGAAAGGCCAATAAAAAGGGAAAAAAAAGGGAAGAAAGACCATTAGCAATAATGAACATTCTCAGTTGTCACTTGACTAAAGGAAGCAGTTACAGAGTGAAGTGAGGACTTATTTCATCTCTGTGGGGATGCTGTTTATGATGCCAAAATTGGAGTTCGTTAAAAAGAAAAACATTGCACTGTAGGTGTGAGATAATACAGTCTGCATCAGAGAAATGCGGGAAATACGGTAAAATAAGAAACAGGTATTTTCACAGAATTACGAACATTCTATTGCTGAAAAGAACATGTTATGTATAATTGATTCCAATTGAACTACCTGGATTTCTTCACTAGCAAATAACCCAATATAGCAAATATTACTGTAATGAATTGTTGTCTGTTTCTTTAAAATTAGAAATTTCACAGATACCATTATGTGCAAGAAATTTAGTTTGTGTTTTGAAGTCCATGAAGTGCATTTAAGCGCACAAGGCTCATTTAGGATCTTAGATCCTTCCCTGTTCATTGAGTAATTTTCTGAAATCTCACATTTTCAACTTCATGATCTCACGGAGTTAGATTTACCACAGTTCATCATTTTGCATATGCTAGGCTACTTGGGACAATTTCAGCACTTGAAGCACTGCTCCATTTCATGGTCTGTCATTGTTCCCAGTATAAACTCATTCTCTAGGAGTTTATAATGCAGTTGTTAGATTTGCTGCAGGGTGAAACATGGGTAATAAGATGTCATCTGGGTAGCCATTCTTTAGACTGCAATTTGCTTTAAATTCTTTTGATTGTTTTTACCATTATGAAAGATGGTCAAAAAATTTTGTGGGTTTGGGGTACATTTGAGGAAGTCTCGTATAATTCAACATAACTTTTAATTTAGAACTTTGAAGTGTGTGTGCTGTTCACTCATCCTATAGACTGACAAGCCTGTGAGTACACTAAAAATCACATTTCAGAAGACTATAGCATCAAGTTTTGAAAAAATCCAAGAAGAGCACAGCAAGGCCATACCTCTTTTCTTTTTTCATTCCATTCCTATAATATCCTATAATTTCTACTGTTTTCTATGGCAGATATGATTAGGGCATTGCATGGAAAAGTGTTATTCCAGTTTAGTGAGGCTAAAAACATTTCTCTTATGCCAAGGGAAAAAAATGATTTGTCCCATTTAACTTGCTGCTAAGCCAAAAAAATACATTTTTTTTTATTTTTTCCTGAACAAGGGCTAATGTATTACTAATTTTGAAAATATTGAATATGCTGGCATAAAATACAAGAATAAATATGACTGCACTCTTATGTTTGCGGTACTAGAATTTTCCAGTGAACATGAGCTCAAAAGAGTGACTGCAGCATTTGGCCACAATAGTAAAAATGTTTGAGGAGAAAAATAAGTGTGTATCTGATCACAGAAAAGAAAAGAAAAATGTAGAATAATTGTATTTTGGTGACTCCCCCTATTTTAATGATGAAGGACGTTCTTCACCATACAGATTTTACACAGTAGAGCTTTATTGTGCCAGGAGTGAGGAAATAATCCATGTGAGTGAGGAAATATCTATGTGCCATTTATATGGTACAAGTTTTTTAGAGATGTTTTCATCATTTTCTTCATTGTTTTCTCCAAGATATACATCTAATGTAAAAAAAAACAGCTTCTTAATTGTCATCATTTTTCTCTACTGGAAAATATGAATGGACTTATAATTCTGTCTATCTATCTATGGTAATTTAAAAGCTTTCCATGACTAAAAGATAGTAATAGATGCAACCATAAGCTGAGGTAGGGAAATGTGTTAAAGTCTGACTCAAGAAAGCTCACAGCAATTTGGTCAGATGCTTTACCGTTTACTTTTTTTTTTCTGAAAAGGCAGGGGACACAAAAAGAAGAGTATCTGACCCTGCCATTTCTGGTGGGGCCAGCCACTCCATGCCTCCATTCACTGCTTTCTATTCCTGCTAGCGACAGGCAGTTCCCCCATGGAGATCTACCTTTGCCACAGATCTCTAAAAGCTTCTCTCTATATATTTGTGCTTGAGTAGAATGAAGTAGCCACAACAAAAAGCCTATTCTTTCTTCTGTTATCAAAACAGTCACGAGAAGATGACATGCTCACTATGCTGTATGTGCATGTACTTCCATTTACTTAGACTACTTTCTGATTGTCTTAGGTTTCATAGGTTTGGTGAGATTTCAATAATTTTGATTTAGTCTGGCTTTTAGGTGACTAGCTAAATCATTACCAATTTACTCTGTATAGTGAACACTGGAGCTGAAATTTGGGTGGTGTTAATTAGCTGTAATTGGTCACGGAGGTGGCTGGGAATTCTGAACATTTTATTAGTATATTACCAAATGTAGATTCCTGGGCAATCAATCCTTAGGACTAAGATATTCTTAAATTATTTTGTTACTTGTAGCAATTAAAATATATAATCGAGTTATGTGTACAAGAAATGTGTGAAATACATTCATGAATTATGGAGCCAATTAACAAGGTGTATTTCCTAACAGAAGGGATGGGTAATAACAAATAGCAAAGTGCACATCAAACCAAAATGGATCTCTTTTCCATTTCTGTAAATACTTCGAATGTACATGAGAGCTTCCAATGCAGTGTACTTCTTATTGCATATTCATACACGCTACATACTGCATTAGATTCATAGTGTCTTGTCTCTGGCTTTTGTAATGCATGTCACCTTCAAAACACTTTAGAAATATTTCAGTCAGGTTTATAATTGTACCATATAACATGATAGGAATACAAGCTTTCATTCCTTTTCCTCAAAGGAGGGAACATAACACACTAATGTGAAACACTGAAAATTTTAATTTCTTTCTTCTGGATAGATAGGAGAGAGAGAGAAACTTTTGGCACGGACCTAATTCTTCGTTCATTCTTACCTCATATTCCACAGCCAAAGTTGACTAGTAAATCCCATTTGTGCTCTGGTTATATACCCAGAGGTATATACATTTTCACATGCACCCTACAATGAAGAGTCCATATTACTCACCTACTGAATGCAAAACAATCATTTCTTGGACATGTAAACTTATGCATCTTAAATGCTCCTGTGAGTGGAGCTTGGACTGATGTAGTCTGAATTCAACTATCTAAAAGCTAAATGTTAGTCTCTCTTTGTTCTAGAGGCTTATTTTCAGATAGATTCTTTCTTTATTAGAAAGGACCCTCCAAAATGTAGTTTACTACATCTATTTAAGGATGAAACCAAACACCTCATTGCCTCACAGCTACATCTAGGACAAATCTCATCCATTATAAGCAGTCAAACTTCCCAACTTGATCATTTACCTTTAAAAGGACATGAAATGGTGTTAATTAAGGACAGAAAACTATGGGTTGGCATTCTGTAATCACAGACACAATATGGAGCCTATACTGTTAAGGCAAATGAAAATTGGACAGTTAAAAAAATATACCAATATTATATGCATTCATTGACACATTTTCCTACAACATATTAAAAATAAAATTGAGAGTAATTGTTCAAATGGTGTATTTAGGTAAATTTTCACAACCTAAACATTATGTATATTCCTCAGTAGTGCATTTTACAACTTGTGGATGGCGCTCACTACTTTTTTTCTTTGTCTAAGTGTCTAAGTGTCTGTCTAAGAGTCTAACACAGACCCCAGTGCCAGCTGTTCAGCACAAGCAGCTGTGGGGCAGAGGCGAACCCTCACGACAGGGCTCACTCAGCAGGGCAGGGCCAGCCTCAGTAGGAAGGGGTGTAGGAAGGCAGAGCTTCACTCAGCTCTACCAGAGCTCTGTCACTTCAGGGCCTGCCCTCAGTTTCCTGCAAACTGGTCAGCNCAGACACAATATGGAGCCTATACTGTTAAGGCAAATGAAAATTGGACAGTTAAAAAAATATACCAATATTATATGCATTCATTGACACATTTTCCTACAACATATTAAAAATAAAATTGAGAGTAATTGTTCAAATGGTGTATTTAGGTAAATTTTCACAACCTAAACGTTATGTATATTCCTGGTCAGCGTTGGCTCTGCTGGGGATGGCAGGATGCTTTTAAATCATGCAACTATGAGACTGTGAGAAACAACTGCATTAAAACCAGAAGGATTAACTCTACTAAGCAGGGAGTAGAAAGTACAGAGATCCACAGGCTCAGTGCCCATTTGTGAGAATCTCTCTCTTAATTGTCTTCATGTCACTACTGAGATCTCTGGGTAGGTGATTCCTAACAGAGATTTTCATGAAATCATGCAATCACAGAACTCTTGGTCAGCAGGCATGTCTGAAGTTCATCTAGTGCAGTCTCTCATTGGGGCACTATTGCTAACACCAGATCAGGTAGGCCACGGCTTCTACTAAAGTCTTCAAAACTTCCAATAATGGAGAATCTGCAGTCTCTCTGAGCCATATGTTCCAGCACTACACCATCTTCCCAGTAAAACCTTTTTCTCCAATGTTCAACATGAACTTCTTTGGCCATTAGCCTCCTTTTTGGCCATTACCCCTTCATATATCACCTTATACTACAAGGAAATTATTTATCTGCCATCTTTATAACTGCCCTTCAAGTAGCTATAGACTTCTCTTTGGTCACCCCTTAATTTCTTCTTTTCTAGACTAAACAAGCTCAGTTCTCTGAGGCTCCCTCATTCATGTGCTATTCATAATTCCTAATGTTGAACTTCATGGAAATTTAGCTATGGAAAATGGGAAAGAAACTGGATGCACTGACCTATGGAAGGCAAGTGCACTGAATATATACTGTATTACATATAGAAATCTATAATTGATCTTTCATATCTCCCACTTATATTTAGAAACAGGAAATTTATTTTAATCATGCTTGCAAAACTAAAGATACAGTCCTGAAAATAGCTACTACGTGTGTTTTATGCAGGTCTGACTCTCCAAGGAGCAATGTCAAACCCAAGAGAAAATCTCCTGGGTTTTAGATTTAAGGAGTCTCTTTAAATATATATTCCCAAGTCTATTTTGTAAAAATATGTCCCCAAGTCTATTTCGTATATTAAAAAAACTCCAGTTCTAATGGTTACAAAGAGCCAAAGCATTAGAGGGTCTAAACCACCCTATCAATAGTATTGATACCCTGTATCAATACAGTGGTCTATGTGAAATTAGCTAATTCCATAGTATTTGTATAAATCAGTGAGTTTTACCTAGAAAATTCAGACTGAATAGGAACTCAGGAGTTGAAACCCAGGGGCCATGATAAAAGCTGTGTAGCTATTGTTATATTTATGTAAATATAGAAAGCAGTCTAATAAATCTGGGGTTGAAGTAGAGCAACAGTTCTTTCTTTTAACATTTCACCGCTGAGATCTGATTCAAATGCTGGCTTAATTAATCACTTAGGAACAGAAATATCTTTGTGAAGAAAAAGAAATGAACTCATGAACCCCAAATGCTAAAGCATCATCTCTCAGCGATATCCACAAAATATGAACTTACCCTGCAGACCGAATTTTACATTATTTTATTTCTACAGCCTGGTCTGAAAATGTCAGTTTCCATTAATGCCTTTGGGATTTAAGCTCATTTAACCAATGCAACATGAACATCAGATTTCCATCTGCTTAGAATGATTCCCTCAGTATCCAATACAGGCATGGATGCTCACTGCTTAATATTACCTTAAGTAGTATAGTGAACTTTCATGAGCTGGCAGCTAGGCCAGGAATGGTTTAGTTTAGGAAAGGAGTTTTGTCTGAGTGTCCTGGTTCCTGACTGCTCATTGAAAAAACTATTTGATTGATTGATTGATTGATTCAGAGTTTATAAAGAAAACTCAAAAGAGAGTATGCTGTTTTCTCTCTTGGTTTACCTCTACTTTGTAGCATTTAAGTGGATAAGAGTCCAAAATAAAATGTAATCCCTGTTTTGGGAGAATCACTCAAAAGGAACTTTTCTATTTTCTTGGGACTCAAGTGAGCTCCCTCTAAAACAAAGATGAATGAGAAACAAACAAATTTAAGAGAGGTTCCTCATGAGTTTTCTTTACAATTCAAGCTTCTATATCACCCATTGATCCAGGATTGGGAGGTTTATTTCAAGCTCTATCTATGGCTCAAAAGCTTTTTCAGTAAATCTTGGGATCAATATTGATATATGAGTACAAAAATTCTATAGATTTATCAGTACACTAATAAAGTCCAGGAAATTAACTGTGAAACATTAACACAATTTGTTTTGACTTAAAAGGCTGAAGTCTGAATTTCAATTCCTAGTTAGTTACAGTGACAGATGTGATAACTTTGGAGTTGGAGTGCTTGTGTATTTAGGAAAGGAAAGGGCCTTAATAAATTGTTTTCTATTTCAATTACATGTTTTACTTCTATTTCAATTACATGTTTTACACCAGTCCGTTTACCTCACAAAAGTCTTGCTTCTGCAGTCACATTATGCCCCCTCAAAAATAATACACAGTTTATTTTGTTAGATATCATTGCTAATACAAGGCATAAAATCAAGTTAGAATGAAACCATTTCTTTACACCACCCCTTTCTTTCCATTTCTCAGGCACGCAGTCCTTGCACCACATATGCCTTCATCTGCATCTTTGCCCTCAGCAGTCAATAAACATCCTAAAGCTTGACATTGCTTAGTCAGTCTGTCTAGTCTTAAACTGGAATGAATTATAGCATTACTCAAGACATGGATCTGACAGGTATTATTAAGGATCCATTCTTCCATACCTAGGTTTTTTAAAAAATAAATTTAGGTTTAGCATCTTTATAAATGATCTTTTACATATTTCTTGTAATGGAAGTGTGTAATAAGGTGTCAGATGCACAAGACAGCTGTGAATGATTTTATAATATAATTAAGAAAAAGTGTGTGAATTAGTAATTTATTTTATTAGTTTTGGAATAATTCAATTATTGAAATGAAATCTGACCATGCATGCTCAGATACATCCTATATCACTGGAAACATGAACATTTTCTAGCATGAAAAAACAGATTTAAAACAGACATCTAAATTATAAAGATGCATGAAATGTAAATTAATATGTTCTGTCATTTCCCACAATATCTCTGCTGAAAACTCAGGAGAGACACTGGTCAGATTCCAAGATGGTGAAGTACATGCATATTTACACAATATACACCCTTTAATAAAATTTCAAATTTTAATGTACGAGAGGTAAATCACAATATGCTGAGTTTTACCTGCAAAGGCTTTGTAATCCACCAAGTCAAACATCACAATAGCTACTGCTGACCAAGTTACAATCAGAGCAACCACAAGAAGCCATGCTGCTGGTGAGCTGAACGTTGTCACAAGGTCTTCTGTAACCGATTTCTTGCCCACTTTCATCGATGTCGTAGGAAGAGATCCGTTCTTACCATCTACAATTGTTGTTATTGTAGACATGCGTCCTAGGCAAATACAATAGACAAAGAAAATAGAATGATGGAGCCTTCTTTAGACAAAGAAAATAGAATGATAGAGCCTAAAAATATGAATATGAGTGTTGTTTTTAAATTCTTATGTGCTCAAAATGTTTACATTCATACATGGATGAAAATAGCTCAATATTAAAGACAGGCTCTTGAGCTTTCCAGAAGAAATCAAGTTTTCTTTTTCTGAAATAGGGACACAATTAATAAAGTTGGTTTGGGAGCAAACATGGGGAAATAGCCAGGACTTGCTTTTTTGATTATTATATGGCATTTTTTAGCCTGTCATGAATAGCTACAGACCTAGAAGAGTGATTGATGAAAGCATAAAATATTATTACTCTCTAAAGGATTGCCTTTTTATGGGCTGCAGGCCAGATTCTCAGGTGATGTGATTAAGTGTATTTCTATTGCCTTTAATGGAGCTAACGCACTTACGTCACTCGATATCTGATAAAATTCTGCTGTCAAGGACATATCGATGGCAAGGGGAATATTTTTACTCTATTTCTTCTAACAGAAACACAAATGATATATCTGTCCAGTATCATTTTCATTTGTGAAGAAGCTTGTAGCTGATATCTAAATGTTTTTGTTTAGAACATTTTTCACTTAATGAAATAATTTCCTAATAAGCAAGAGTTACAGTGCCAAGGCAGACTTAACTGTACAAAATATAGATACTAGATACTAGAATAGTGATAAGATGGGGGGTATGTATGTTAACTAAGTAAGCAAGCAGTTGCCACACCTTAACTGTTTGTTGGACAATTAACAGCAATATCTTAATCTGCTTTTTCTCAGATTACGAAGAACAGTTAATTCTGCACAAAATCAAAACTGAAAATGGTAACCGAAACCTGAAAATATTTGAAAATTGATCGTATCATTTTTTCCCCATAAAAGAAAGTGTTAACCTAAACAATCCTGGCGGGTTTTTGTTTTCTAGAAGATAGAAAAACAGTAAAAATATTCATAATTCTACAGGCAACAACAGCAGAATATCATATTTTCTCAGTTTGTTTATGATATTTATTATGATATTCTAGCTTACATTAAAAAAAATCAAAGATATTTTACATATGTTCCTGGTCTGCTTGAGTCCATCTGTACCAACTCTTACTAACAAATGCCAGTCAGTTCAAAGACCCTTCACCACATAAAGATTTGAACTTTCACGGAATCAAGTAATACCTCATTTGTTCAAACAGTTGCTTCTTAGCCTGGGTTCACCCGTGTTCTGTCATAGCTGATACAATCTATAAAGCTAATAACTTCTTTACAACGATTGAGGTTAGGAAAGTGACAGAGCTGCACTACACAGAGATAAATAGATTTAGTTCCATTTTTCACACTGAAAATGACAAATATGGCTATAGCTAATGTACAAGATTGTTGAAGACTTTCAGATGTTTGACCTCACATGATATATATAGCTTCTATTGGAGAATCATTACTTGGATATCTGTAAATGCTGGGAATGATAGCGTTGGTATCAGACAGATGTTCCCTGATTGCTAATTATTAATTAGGAATTGACATACCTATGGTTGACCATACTGATCAAACTGTAAGATTTTCAAATTCAGACCCATGATTATTCTGCATTTTTCATTTATAATGTTAGACATGGTCTGTATTTTCCTGATTTTCGCTGTTTTTCCTGATTTCTGCACAAGCATCCTGACACTGATCAGTGTCTTAAGACCTGGAAAGTTGCTTCTCTGAATAGCAAAATAAGCAGAACAAGATTGGCATATTACATATTATTTGTTTCTTATTTGAAATTTAGTTTTATTTATAGATTTGTTCTGCTTGTGAAAAATGTCTATCTACTAATCTACTAAGATGCAATTTATTTGCTTTCAAAAAACCCAAAACTCACAAACTCACTGCTTCTAACTTTTGGATCAAACATTTCATGGCAGGAAGAAAAATCTGCAAGTGACAACTAGCAATAAAGATCAGCTTCCTGAAGTCAAATTCAAATCAATAACATTTTGTTATCCTACTGTCATGCATACAAAAGGGAACTAATTTGTGTATGTAGCGGGTCACAAATGACACATTATACACTTTTTTTTTCCTTGGGGATATCAGTCAGGTTTTATGATAAATGAGAGAGAATAGAAAGGTGCTGCCTCATAACATCTCTCCAATGATATACTAATGCAAATATTTGCAGAGTTATAACAAAAGCAATTAAAAGTGTCTGTGTATACATATATATAGATATATACATATGGATAATTACCATTCATAGGTTCATTCTGCTAGGAAAGTTGCTATGGAAAAGCAATTCCTTCCTGTTTAGTATACCTAATTTTTCAAGCTCAGAGTTGTTTGTGCTTTGGTGAAGAAAATAGTTTCCTACAACTTATCAATCTAAGCAACACGGCAGAGACAACACAACTGAAGTATGACAGAATTTTATCTATCTATCATGTTTCATCCAGTGAAGTGGGACCAAACAGCTATGCACTCAAATTTGCCTGCAAGTCAAAGAATAAGTTTCTAGCATTGTTATAGGTGCCTCACAATACCAGAGATATTTTCACAGGACTATTGGACGCCATCTATAGAATAGTAGTTTCTGAACAGCTTAGAAGAGTCCCAATAGGATACCCTAAAACCCTGAAAATAGAAATCAGATTTTTGTTCATTCTTAGATGCTACTAGCATGCGAAATGTCTGAAGGAGTTTTTTTCAAAGACTCCTGCAAAAGAACATTGTTTCATGTCACATAGTTCCATGAGGGACTCTATTGGCACAGCACAGAAGGAAGGGAGCTACACATGTTCCATATTATCCATTAATTCAGCAAGCAGGGGATTCTGCCCTTCCTCAGCAAAGTGCCAAAGCTGAGCAGAACCCTTGAGCAGGTAGTCAGTGTTCAGCAAGGCAATTACACCAGTGTTCTGGTGTTCAGCAAGGCAATTAGAGGTAGGAGGCTCTGCAGCTTTGAAATTGCCTTAATGCAGCATATCAAACTTCACTTTTGCAACTTTTATTTTTGCATTCAGAAACAGGTTGGAAAGAGAACTCTGAACTTCTGCAGCATCCTTCCCACCCATATAACACACATTTTCCTATCATTAGACAGTTTTCACTGTACTGTGTTATGGTCAGCCAAAATCCTGGCCAGCTTACTTTGGTATACTTAGAGAAACACTGCAGTGAATCAGGAGCAGAGTCATGAGCAGATGATATGTCCCTGCTTTGGGGGACGCAACATCCATCGTGGGGGTGGAGGAGGTGCAGCTGTAGGTCTAACAGTTTCAGCCATCCAATTTTAATCCACCACCAAATGTCTGTTAGAACCTCCTGGCACTCTGGATTGTGATTGCTATTGATTTTCAATGAGGTTAGGAAGTTAAAAAAGTTTTAGCATTATACATGGCATTATATATTTCTATAAAAAGATTACATCAGGGATATATGCCTCTGTCTCCACATCACGATTTCTCATGCACACAGAACCCCCAATGGGTCACAGATATCACCTTTATATCAAAAGACTGAATTGCTAAATTCCAAATAGTTAAAGCTGTGTAAGTTCTTACAATTTCTCTGGCTTCAGAATTGTCACTGAGGATACAATATGACTTTTCATAAGGTCTCACAAATATAAATAAACCTTGATGATTGGTAACAACGAGGAAAACACAGTGCCACTTTCAGGGTTCATAGTGAGCTTGCAGCGCTGGCAACCTAGATAAAATACCCTTTATATTTGTAAGCTGAGCTTTCCTTAAGGCATAATAAACGTAGGAATCCATTGTTAGGAATGGGCACTTGATTTTACAGTTCAGTAGTTATTCCTCCCACTTCCCAGAAAAAAAAACGAATAAATAAATAAACCAAATCATGCAGACTCATTCAAATGTAAAATAATAGTTTTCTGTATTTATGTTGTTTCATGGTTATTTTTTGTATCAGAGCCTTTATTCTGCCACCAGCCAGCCAGAAAAAAAAAAGTCAGGAAAAATAATGTGAAATGCCTTTTGGAGGCCAGGTGTATTAAAAGCAGTGGGCTAGTCATGCTGCTGGAAGGAAAAAAAAAAAAAAAAAAAAAAAAGATTGTTCCTTTTTAAATAATAATATTGTTGCTAGGGCAATTCAGTTGGGATGTGAGAAATCTCAGTGCAGTCTGCTCTAAATGAGAAAGCAGGTAGATTTTGACTTGTCTGTTCCACTTCCCAGAAAAACACTCCAATAAATAGAGTATTCTGGATTCAGGTCATTAATCGTTCCTGTTCGACCTATTCCACTTCACTTGGAATATTTAAATACTAATTAAGGGAGCAGAAAAGAGAAAGAATGATTGTATAAATCAACACCATGTGGTAAGCTGAGGCTTGAGCCTTAGGCTTTAACCTGGTGACATTATCAATTCCCCACTGTTGTGATCAGGTAGGCAGGCAGGAGTCTCGGTGTATGGTAAGGAGTTTACCATAGGGAAAGAGGACACAGGATGAGAAGCCTTCAGTGAAGGACTGCACGACGGATATATGATAATCATCTGCTGCGTTTCTCAGCCCCAGTGTACCACCTTTCCTCATTCCCAGACCTTTGCTGCTCTCAAAATAATCACTCAGTCCCAAGGGAAAATGCTTTCCACCCAAAAATATAGTACCTATGCCCATGCCTGTGTCCAGCTGTTACACCTGACTATGGAGTTTTCATTTCTTTCCTCTGGTTCTGTACTCTTGGCTTATACAAGTGTAGACAAAAAGGCAGAATTTCTTTTGTAGTTAATAATCGCAATGAAATAATGGAAGCAATATGTAGTAATCTGATGAGGCTCTTGGCTCATCACAAGTATATAGCCAGTTACAGAGGCATAGGGAGCTGTAAACCTTTCACTAGCGTTTGCCTTTTGTCCCCCTTGATGTGGGATCAAAATGCTGAGCAGAGCAGAGAGAAGAAAGTCCCTCAGAATCCAATCTACATCTGCATAAAAAGCCTACACCAGGATCAGTGGCCACAAGACACACGCATTGGATGATGAATGGCAGAATACAGAGCAACTCAAACAAGAGCAAGAGGCTCCTCCAAACGCAATAAACAACACTGAGCCAGCCTAGACTTATCTAATAGTTTTTAAAGCAAATTATTATCTTAGATTTCAAATCACTTAGAATCTGGAGGGTCTGAAATCCTTATATCCTCCTTTAGGAGATAAAGAACACAGTTAGGTCTACTGATATGCTTCATTTTTCCTCTTTGGCCCCACACAAAGACTTTTGGCTGCTACTGAGAGAGAGGGGGAAATTGGGAAAGACATTTCATGGAGGCAAGTGGGGATTCCCTTTGAAAGCTTCCCTCCCATCATTGTCTGAAATAGGCGGTGTACGCAAGCACATGTGTACAATTTAGTGCTTATCAGGAGATGAGCAAAGGGCACCTAGTGTAGGTGCGCTAGGTGTGGTTCGAAGAAGTATGTACAAGCTGATGAGCCCAAAGGTGCCAATTATAAGAGAGACTAATTTATTTAGAGCTTTAACATAAATCTTCTCTCTAGATGGACGACATTCAGACATTCCTTCTCTTCTGTACCATATTATATCCCACTATATGTGAATGAACAAACACAACGGGAATAAATTATAATGAAAGGGAATAACATAAAAAGGAGCTCACCACTGATATCAGAATTTACAGACTTCTAGACTCATCACAGGTTACTGAAGTGTTGTTGTACTCACAGATTATGTAATTAAAGTGCAAATAGTAAAACCTCTCAACACATATCGTGCATATTGGCAAACTTCTCAAAGTTAAAAGGTAGTCTTTGTGCAGACTAAAGGCTTATAAAACCGTGACTAGGAATGTCTGTGAGGGAACATTTGCAGATTTATTGGTGACTGATAGTTATAAAAATGTAATATTCTTTATGAAATGTGGAAAATAGGCTTTGAAATTATGCAGCAACCAATTCCACATGACAAAAGAAATAGAATAGAGATTATAGAATATGGAGAGGATGGTGCATGAAAACTGACTGAACAATTGAATTCAGAAAAGGCAGTTATAATTACATATGGTGCTGTGTACTCTTTTAATTTCCTTTTCTGTTATTATATCTGTATTGGTTTTATTTTTGATCAATAGAGAGTGTTTGATGTTTTAAAGAAGTAGATTGTATTAATCTTCTAGATTCATACTTCAAGAAATTACACCAGTCTTTTGATCACATCAATTTCTGTGGGAAGTTTGTAGACTAAAAGTGACGTCCTATCAAGCCATTTCATTAACTATTTCAAAGAAAATGGATACTACATATAATAACAGTAAATAACAATAATAAATATTATTAGGTAAAATAATAGAAGTTATTAATGCTGCATTCCAAGGTTTGATGTACACTGAGAGATTATAGTAGCATCTCTTTCTGAGGATACACCACCATGGGCTCTGTGGAAAAGACAAAGTAAATTTTCTACAGCTGTTTAATTAAACTAAACTGAACTAAAACTACTGTAGAAAATGCTGTATGAAGACAATATGAATTTACAAATGATTCTAGCTAGATTATAATAAGGACGAGGTAAATATGTGGGAAAAAAAAAAAGAATTTTTAAATACAAGACATAATTTCTGGCTCAGCAATTCCATATTACATATGGATTACATATGTAATTAGCCACAATTACAAACAGCAATTACATAGCCCTAAATGCTGGACAATTGCTCTGGAAAGAATGAGAGGATTCATGCCGTTTTATGCTTGAATTTATACTTTTCTCTGTCTCAACCAGGGTCCATAATGAAGAAAATATCTGGACTTGTATATTGGAAGAGCATATTGGCTCTTCTCATGTTCTTGATGCCCTAATTATTATCAAATAAATATCACATTTTTACAGTATACATTCTAGCTTCAAAGATATTCTTAGCATAAGATACCTCTGTTCATTATGAGTAAAAGGCCAAATTGTAAGATAAGACCAAAAAGTTGAACAAAAATCTCTTTTAAAACATTTTTTATTTCTGTTTTTGCCTCTCATGTTTATTTGTTTTTTATTTGTAAAGTCACCTGTATGGAAACAAGATCCTTTTGCTTGAAGAATCCAGGAGAAACTGCTGCTTGTATCTTATTTAGAGTCATAGTTCTTCCTTTGTGATATGACAACCATTTCCATATCAATCTATTGTTAGGATTATGATGCTTTTAAATGAGAGGCAACATCAAGAGAAAATGAATTTTTAAGAAACAAATCTACTATTTTGTGTAAATGCTGTTCATAATAAAAAGGAGAAATATCAAATGCATTGTTTTTTTTCCACTTGCAACCATTTTTCAAAACCTACTGTGAAGTGCTAGTCTCTCTGCGAAACAAATATGGAAAATTCAGAAGCTAAGCTCCAATGTTTTTTAAGTAAGACTCATTATATTTTGCTAGTTCTTATTTAATACCTTGCACATCTAGTATAAATCACTTTCTGAAATATTTAAACAGTTGAAGCAAAGCAGTTTATCTCACTCAGAGAATATCAAGACTCACATTTTCCATCAAGCTAAAATTTTTGAACCCATCTCTGATTTTGCTTTCTTCTAAGGAGAGCTGCACAGATCCCTTATTTTGGTGAATATAAGAGAATGGAATGTGTCATATAACAAGTCACATATAAAATAGCATGTGTAGGTAGTTTCTAGTTATTTAAATTTAAATGCTGGAATGAACCATTGTGGTGTGGTTGGAGTCTGCATCACATGAGGGCAGTCTGGGCTTCATTCTGAAGGGGGCCTTCTTGGTCAAGAAGCAAAAATTCAAGTAGTAGCAGCAGCAATTAAGGATGATTTGCTCAGGAAAGCTCAGAGTACGGAATCACACATTAGAAAGGCTTACACAGTCAAGAGAATGGGCAATAAAAACGTTTTCAAAAAGGAAAAAAAAGGACATTTGAGAAACTAATATGCAGCACCTGTATTTTTTGGAATAGACCTTTAAATTTCATTGTAAAAAATAATAAAATTAGCTATTAGTTGTTGCAGGCTAGGCATATATGAACTTCAGTATTAGATCAATTATATCTGAAAATGGAATTTTATCAATCAACAATCTGAATTCCAATGGGGGGAATTAAAGCCATTTTTAATTACATTCTATTATACTGAGTTTTAAAATATGGCCAGTAAAATAAGTTAACTCCCACACAATTGCTAGAATCCTGGCTGTTGAATTAAGGGAAAGCAAAGATTTATCAGCAGATGTCACTATACTGTTTAGGAGCCCACATCCCATTGAAAATTCCATAGTCTAGTAGCATGCTGGTTGATCATTTCCTAACCTGCTACTTTATATCATTATTGAATAATATGCCACAGAAAAAAAATGTTGTATTATAACCTGCTTCAAATTAACAAGAGGAAGAATTGTTACGTGTAGCTTGTGAAGTGTAAAAATTGCTTTAATTTTATTGTGAATTTGCTTATAAAGCCATTATATCTATGTGACATTTAACCTTCTATCTCTGTGTACTTGTTTCCTGTGTATGCATATATTTCAAAGAGTTTTTACATGATTCTGATTATAGTAACAGAGGGATTCGCAGGTCATAGTTCAAAGGTCCTCTCTGCTGTCAGTCCTGCTGAAATAGCCTTACATGACTGAGATGATTGTATTGTGAGACTCTCCACAATAAATCATACTTGAAATGACTGCTGAATGAAATGTAAGGGAAGTCCTAAAGACCAGGTTAAAAGATAGCAGATTTTATCAGGAAAATTTATAGGTCGTTTTACTTACAGCTATATCACTTTGTGTAGTCATTTCTTGAGAACTCAGAAGATCAGCAGGGTTAACAATAATCAACACAGAATTAATTACTTCTATAAAATCAAAACTGCTGGTAGTAGAGTTGATGATACTGAACAAGATAAGTATCATTTACTGCACATCTTAAACCAATGGCGAAATTTAGCTAAAGAACTATGGGCTACTCCTTTTTCAAAAGGTAGCAGACTTTACCTTCTGAGGGTTTGCAGCTGAACAATTAGATTTTTCTGTTTGAAGTAACTCTTCAGTTTGGCTAGTCTTTTGCATTCTCTTTTTTTTTTTTAAATAAAATTGTTCAAAAATAAAATGCTTCACTTCCAAATTCTCAATACAGAGATGAAACAAGAGTTTAACTGATTCTGAATGCAAAATACTAATTTCAGCACTGAAAAATCTATTTTTTGTTCAATTCCACACCTTATTGATCTGTACTAGTACTTTCCCTTCTTCGAAAACAAATTGGTGCTCTGAAACAGTAAAAAGAAATTTTATCTTCCTGTTCATCTTAGAAATTTGACATTTCTGAAAGAGATGCCAAAGGGATATTCAGACATATTTGTGAGCTGATATAAACTGAGAGGTACATCTTATCTTTTAAAATGTCAAAATGAAGGTTGGAAGAAAATGGTTGCCATTTATCTTTAAATAGCATGAAACCTTCTAAAGCAAGAGCACTGTATGCATTCCCTTTGTTATTAATTTGTTTTGGGGGACTCAGCTATAAATTCCTGAAACTTTTATAATGGATTAGAAGAAAAACAGACTTCTGCTTTTGAAAGACAAATCTGCCCTCATCTATAAGATAACAGTAGTCATAATAAATACTGAAAGTCACTACAGTAAACAATAAGTTAAAAATACCTGTCTCCATTTCATGAAAGCATGCAAGTGTAAAGAAGAAAAATTCAGATCTGTGCTTCCTCTGGTGGAGCTACTATTATCTCCAAAATGTGTTTGTCTAGCAATGATTCGTCAGATGATCCGCTTGACTTCTTTTTCCTTCCAGCCTAAGATCACACTGGAGCTAGGATCAAGATTCTATGCCTTAACAGACTGGAAACAGCATTGATCTCTAAGGGGAGCTGGGATGCACAGAATATGCTGTTGCAGTGAGGGCAGTTGATCCTTATAGATGATATGGTAGCGTATTCACAGTCTGTCGTGCAAAATGTATTTTGCGATTCTCAAGAGCTGGTAAGTCCTTACACAACCTCACAAATTTTACTTTAAAGGCAGCTGATGCCAGATGCTTGCATATGAGAAGTTTGATACAAATGAGTATTAAGCATTTTGGTTGAATGCATTTACTTTATGAAAACTTTCAGTATTGCTAGTTTGCACACCACCGTATTCTGAACAAACCAACCCCAAATGGTTCCTCAACAGGAATCTAAATTCTAAATAATACAAAAACTTGCTTCTGGAAAAGCCTGATTTCCAGAAGCTCATCTAATCCAAACTACCACATCCAATTTTACCTTTTTATTAGAGGCACAAGATTAACCTGCAATTTATCCTTTCAGCACAGATCTTCAGATCTCTGCAGACAGGATGAGATAGAATAAGCTCTCCACTGACCACACAGATTTAGGGCGGTCTCTATTTTATCCCAGTGATAAATGCCAAGAAATGGTTACCTGGTTACATTATTCAGCTCCAGAAATGGAGCAGTTTTCTATAATGATTCATAGAACTATTACTTACCAGGAGGTGGCATAGCCATGTGACACACAAAATGAAGTTTGAAATGTTCCCAGTGACACACATGTCTCAGACTGAGCCTAGTAACAATAAGACAGTTCTGTACTAAAGTACTGGGCAGTTTGGAGTAAGAGATATTAATGAATAGGTACAGCTTCACATCTATTTGCTACTCTCTATCTGAAGAAACTCTGGGTTCCAAATTCTGCTTTTAGGGGGCTGCAACTTTTGGTTGCAAAAATGACAGCACAAAAAATAATGCTTTTATGTGTGCATTTAAAAAGCCATCTCTTCTAGTTTTAAAATATACCTATGTTCCAATCTCTACACTATCTAATCTGAAGTATGTGGATAAGTCTACGACAGACATGGAAGCATGCATGGAAGGCAGCCAAAGGTGCAAGATTACTAAAAATAAATAAATTTCTTGTCTTCTTGTTCTTCTAATATTAGTGTTATTATCTGAACATTGGTTCTTTGCTTTACTTTGTCTTTTTAGTGTACAGTAATGGTATTATACAGCTATTATTATTATTATTATTATTATTATTTATTATTGTCAGGGGGTTGGACTAGATGATCTCTAGAGGTCCCTTTCCATCTCAACCGTTCTGTGATTCTGTGATTATCATTATTATATTCTATATTAACAGTTTACATCTAAACTAATAATGACACAATTTTGAAGCAATATTTTTTCACTAGCATAAAATCACCATGGCTATAATATAAAATTTTCCTAATGTTGTGACTATCTACTTTTTATCAGTATTATCTTGCTGAATCATAAAAAATAAACAATGACTTTTTCCATAGCTGCTTGAAAATATAAGTATTTATTCATATCAAAGCTCTAATAGCTGTGGAAGAGGTTTTCCAAGGACTCTGGCGTTGGAAAGGAAGAAAAGATTATGATCCATAGTTTAATTGTCAAGCAACTCAGGCAAAAGGCATTTTAATCTAGAAAATGATTCATCTGAAAGATTTACTAATAGGCTAACAATCCTTTAAACTTATTCAGTGACAGATAAGATAAAAATCTTCTTTGAATTCAAAGATATCTAAAATAAAGATGATTTATTTTTTATATCTATCTACATAAGTTACTTCTAAAATATCTTTTTATCCTGCTTATATTAAGATCCTAAGTATATAACTCAAAACAGGGAGAATGCATTAATGATAAGCTTGTGTGTTTGAAATGTACATGAAATAAAAAATAATGCCTACTGTGAGCTATATTCACAAAATTATTCCCATAATGCAAGATTCTGAATTTTAGAAAACAAATTCAACCTATACATTCTTGTGGAGAGAATAGTGCATTAGAAAATGATCATTATTTTTAAATCACTCTCAATATATGTTTGTAATTAACACTAGCATAGAAATAAAACACCTCTGTGCTGTAATGCTGCGCTCTTCACAGACAGGGCATCCATTTACTTATATTTTTTGGAACAGGAATCTTTCTGAAGGTCATAGCTTCTCACAGTTCCAGTGTCTGCATTAAAATGTTAGACACTCGGGCAAAACAGAGTTTCATCTTATTTGGTCATGGAAGACTAAGCAGGATCTAAGCAGATTTCAGCAGAGCAGTCCTCAAGCTCAAATGATACATTTCAGAACACAGGAAAGCCTTTTCATTTTTTTAACAATATAATCAGTCCAAATTCACATTGTTAAAGTCTCGCTTCAACACATGTTTTAAAAGTTTTTTATTCTGAAGGGAAAGGTCCGTTCCTCCATCTCAAGGTTGTCCCTCCATTTTGATCCTGCTGACTGGAACAGAAAGTGAGCTACAGCAGGGGAAAGTTTTGACCTGATTGGAATGATAGTTTCCCCACATCCTTCCATGATTCTAAATCACATATTCTTTGACATCTGCTATAGATATGCACAGAGTTATTGCAAAGCCAATCTGCTGTCATCTTCAGGCTGTAACACCTCCTCACGTTCCTGCCGCAGCAGATGTACATACTAGGAGATCCAATGTTCCTAGCCCACAGGAACAACGGGGGCCTCAGCACCTGGTGTGGGGACCAGGCACTTGTGGGACCTCTGCAAGGTATCCTACAAAGCTTCTGGCGTTTTGCATCAGTCTTAGCTGAACAGTTCTTTTGTGCTTGACTCCCTGCCTCTCATGTTGAAGGTCGAAGTTGCACATGAGTACTTGACATTCAGCCATGATGACTGAAAAAAGACATTTATACACATTTTTTTTCATCTCATCCTACCTTCCTTCCTTCCTTCCCCTAATAGAGATACCCTTTTCTTCCTTGATTAACCATGGGCTGTATCAATGAAAAAGATACAACAGAGTAAAACCAGACATTTTTTTCAGTCTAGTGCTAACTCCCAAATTATATGAGCTCTAGTCACAAATCTTCTGGTGATGTGCAAACATGTTCCATATAGGCACAATGTTTTCCTGTTTAATAAACCTTTGCCTCTCTCTGGTCATATTCAAAATGTGCGATTCTATTTTGGGTATTTTTTTATGGATCCAAACCTGGATTTGGTGGCCCCTAGTCTTATAACGTTTATGCTCCCCACAGGCCGCACTGTGGGGGTAAGTCCATACCACTGTTTTGGTTTGAAGGAAAGGAAGTCATGGCAAGATGAAGTGATGAGTGAAGGTCATATTGATAATCTGGCATAGAGTAGAATTGAATCCTCATCTCCTGTTCTAACGATTAGTTCACTGCATCTCTACACGCACTCTAAAATGTTTAAGCAGAATATATCACAGATTTCTTTTGAGGGAAACTGTTTTTCTTCTTTGCCTGTCTTTTTAAACCATTTGTATCCTCACACATTCGGCTTGTGTATAAAATTTCTTTAAGCTCTTCCACCTTGGATTTTAAGAATATCAAAGCCACTGATACTTTTTTAGTTTTCAGGAAACTTTCAAGCAGTTCTCTGAAGATTCTTTAATATTAATATAGCAGTCTCAGTCTTTGCCAGTATAATGAAAAGAGATAGAGATGTCCTCTGCAGATGTAGAAGTTGATACTCCTTTCTAAATTTTCAAAAAAGCTTTCAAAACCTACTTAGCTATTCTGTATACATCTTTGTGAGATTTTGCAGCCTGTTATATTCTGGTCAAGGGACTATTCATCATGTAACCTTTCTTTATTAATTTCCTTTTCTATTATACAAATAGAAAGCAGCTTCAACTGTAATTAGATAAGTGCTAATAAATAAAAAATGCATACTTTCGCATGTACTAAAGATGAACATTCCCATTATAGTCAATATTTCAGCTGTACAGCTTACATATTGACTATATTTTTATGGTTGCATAACTGATTATCTTCCACTCACTAACATAATTCACACCCACAAAAGTATAATACATTCCGAACACTATTATAAAAGATAAGAATAGCCACAAAATATATATAAAATAATTGAATAACTAAAAATGTATTAAATCCACAATGTAAACCTATATTTCACTTATATTTGAAACAGAAATTGTCACAACAAGGAAAAAATGGGAACTCGAAAAGTTACCAAAATGCAGAATTTTGACCTCTTTTGCCATTTTGTTTTACTATAGTGCTTTATGTAATTCTTACAGAAGATGCTAAATAGGAGATGAAATAGGTGAATGAAATTATTTCAGATAATGTTTTTAAAGAACTATCCTCACATGCTTCAGACTGTACGGTGTTTTTCGCAGACTTCTCAAATAAAGATTGTAAGGTTTTGCCCTTAGGAACTGTGAGGAAAGGTTCACACCACCCATGCAGCGAAATGAAACTTGCATAAGCCCTCAGTCTTATTTTCAACCTGAGAATTAACAGTGTGAGGGCTGGACAGTTCCCACTATTCACATTCACGTTGAAAAGTATTGATGAAATCCAGTCTATAAAACTAATGAAGAGTACAGCAATTTATGATTTTCTTATTTTCCCTGGGCAATGTGCTCTATGTGACCGTGCTTGTGCAGTGGATTGGACTAGAAGATCTGCAGAGGTCTCTTCCAGCCTCAACTATTCTGTGATTTTGTGATTGCAATTGTATGAAAAAAAGTTGAAAACACAAAGCAAGGTAAATATTGCTGCAGCCTAAAGTCAGCCAGCCACTTATGGATCTTGTAAGTCTATATAAATATATGTCCTCTCTGATAGCATATGTGGTCTTTTTTAGCAGATAAGAGACTACCATGATTTTAGTTTTACTCAGAACCACTGAATATATTCTCTTGAACCACCCTGAAAATAAAAGGCAATATTTCTACTAGAAAAGCAGCAGGAAAGTTTGATCCTTCCAATTAAGAAAATGAAAGGCATAAAAGAAGAGAATGATTGAAAGCAAAGATCCAAGGGAATTCTTTCCAAAACAAAATTCAGAGATTTAGCAAACAGTATGTGGACAACTTCATTAAGTGCCTAAATAAGTGCATCTACCTTTTTGGAGACTGAAATGTACTCAGACAGAATAAAACAATCCCTAAGATAACAAAGATTGGGCTAGTAATGGAGGCAATAATGATTTCAAAGGTATTGACCTGACCTGTTCAATGAGATCATGGATGTGAAAGGTTTTACACGAAATCATACAGAGTAAAAGGTGCAACAATATATTCAGGAATATGAGTGTAGAGTATGTATGCTGTAAAAGCACGAACACATTAGCTGAGGTTTCATTGACACTAACTTGAACTAGTGAATCTGTGGGAAGGTTGTTTTCATTTGTGTATTCCTTAGGGAGAGCTGAAAAAAATGTTTAGTGCAGAAGCCATTTATTCAGGAAGCCATTATAAATTATACTTTGAAAAAAAGAGATCTTGCTGAAGCTTTTACAGTAGCTTCCTTCACAATTTCAAATTTTAAGATGCAGGGCAATTCTTCATGAAGTCTTTAACAGCACCATCTCTATATCTGCAGAATGTTCTACTTTAGAGTATGTTCTACTTTAAACTGTATTAACATTGTATCAGATATTTTAACAATATTCATTTAAATAAAAAATGTGTGAAAATAAAATGTACACCTTTGGAACTGCTCTTGTTAACAGACCTCAACTGAGAGTATAAAGGGGAACACAGTGTGTATAACTAGGACTTTGTGAGTTTTTATAATCACTCCATTTTTAAAAAAAGTAAATTGCACATTTTTGTTTTAACTTAATTATTGATACCTCTCCATTTGCAAAATAAAAATATCCCTTTTTTCAGTTTAGAATTTGATCTCCACATTACACAGAGAACTACAAGCTATATTCACAAGGTGTATGAGAAAAATGAGTAGTGAGGGGTAGGAAGCAGGTCTAGGAAGGAGGTAATTTTCTAGGGGGCTTATAGTACAAGATTTATTTCAGTATCCGTAATTTGCTATTATATGAAGTGATTAGTCTAATGGAGTTCCAATCTCTATGCAGAACCACAGTAAACATCTAAACCAACACAGGTCCAAAACTATGATATAATTTTGACAGCCTTTGCAGATGTGACATTATTTCTCTTTTTCTTCACTTAGCATGAAACAGGGAAGACTGGATACCAACGATGTTGTAAAACTAGCTTAGTCATTTGTATCGTGGGGTTTTTTTTGAGAATGCTTTTAGCACTTCTCAGTGTGAAATGCATTAGCGTATACTGGATGACAAATGAAACTATGGCAAATGTATTTTAAAAGAAATTTCCAACTAATTAGTTTTTAAGAAAAGGACCTAACCTATATGATTGCTTTGCCTGTATAGCTGAAATTATCTTAATTCATTAACTCAGGCAAAATTGCACTCTCCCCAACTCTACTGCCATATGCATATACACATTTAATTCACATTTAATTTTAAGTGTGTGCTCAAGCCTCAAAGATATTTGTTGCTGCCCTTGCAAAACATAAAGGATTTCCTGAAACTGTGTGCTTATATGCAGCAACAGTTTCCACATTATTTTCAAAGTTAATAAGCTCCCTCCTTCCCAAAATAGCACCGATCTAGCAAAGTTTCCCTGCTAATATTTCTTATATGAGTTCTCTATAAATCGTTAACATAAAAAACAACAATTCACAGGAATACTCTGCTATACAAGCAACATGCAAGCAAAATATAATAAAAGTGTACAATCACATAAATATTTATTGATTTCTCACTTCAGATGAAGCCAAGGAATAGGTATGGAGGTATGTCTCCATGAAGAGAAACTTAGTGCACTATTTTTCAGAAGGTAGAGAGAAAGAGATAGAGAGACCAGACTGGGAAAGAAGAGTTGTTAGCTCCTAATAATCTTGAAATTTGTCACATCATCTGGTTTAACTAACAACACAATAAAACACATTACATTCTGCAGAACATTCCAGGTAGCTTTTATGCAATCAATAAAAGCATTCCAGTGTCTAGAACAAGGGGTGCATTTTAGGATGAATGTAAAGATGACAGAACATATCTCACATGAAATAGTTCTGTCCGGGAGTCTGATAACAGAGCTACTCTAGTTGCAAAACAAATGCCTGTACTTAGATATGAGTTGCTCCAGCTCTCAATAAAGTGGTAACCTTATCAAATATATATATATATAATATATATATATGGCTATGATTACCTTTATGTGAAGTTAGTGATTTGCTTAAAGGGGTGAATCTGACTTCACATATCTCCTTGTGGAATGCTCACAGGCTTTAGCCTTATCATGAATTATGATGCAATAAAATCTCTAGGAAGTAGAGGAATTGAAGGTTTCCCTTAGAAATGCAATTGAAATTATGCTAATTTCAGCATGTGGTCACGGTTTGAAAATTCAGGTAGCTCTGAAATGTATATAGCCTAAATTGTATCTTACATGTGTGACATTGCCTCTTTGGGCTGCTAAGCTGTATCCCGTGTTAGGCACGCTCATGTACCTCTTCAGCTGATTTCAGTAGGAGCTACACTGTTGGATCTGAAGCCAAAATTAAGGTGCTAAAATTAATAGGAGGAAAAGGTCCAAGCAAAATGAAGTCCTTAACATTTGACCAGATATATTAAATTACATCTGTAAAACCAGTAAAAGAGTTACCGGAAAACTATATTCATGGTAATTGTATCAATTGTGGATAACTTCTTAGCAAACACTGGAACAAGATTTAGTCTTTGTGGCATTCGTAGACAACCACAACTTAAATCTGCATAATGGAATATAGAAAAAGAGGAAAAAAAAAAAAAAAAGCTCATTTACATAGCAAAGGAGCCTACAAAGGCTTAGATTCATTGTGCCTTTGACAATTTGACTCCAGGCAAAGGTACAGATATACTTTTGAAGTTGTGAGAACATAAGCATGTACGGGGAGTAGTGGGTCTTTACTCATTACATATTTGTAAAGGATTTTTTAAAACCATCTTTGAAGACGGAAAGAGGAGACTTCTCCAGTGAGATTTTTTTTTCTATGCCCTGCATTCTCTATTTTCCTTTCTTATGGAAAATGCCTTCATATGGCACTAAGCAGAACTTTCAGGCCAGAAACAAATTCATATTGCGCTGTAGGACTGATTCTATAAAAAGCCCAAATTGGCCACATGACTGAAGTGAGGCTTGTTCAGGAATTTAAACCAAGGCTCTTGCCTCCTGATTTCTAAGGGCAAAACCCAGTGATGACCATAAATTCAAGCAACTGAATTCATTTGATTGAAATTGCTGAGTTTTAGCATATAAGACAGTTTTGTGAGAAGAGAAAAAAAAAAATCTTCTTTTGCAGGTTTTTTATTTAGCCTCTTCTATCTTACATGAGCCCTTATGTTAGCTCATCTCTTTCTCTCAAATCTAATGAATCTGAAGAGCAATGCAATTGTTTGCTCTGTGCTTTCTTATGTTCGTCGGGTTATATGTTACTCTTAGGGAAGGGATCAGAGTTACATATCCTGCCTCCTGAACTGAAATATTATCTTAGAACTTGAAAGAGGGAGAAAGAGAAAAGAAAAAACTGTACGACAGACAAAAACAATAAATCAGACAGCATGAAAAAAGGGCAAGGCACATCAGCAATCTCATTTGGTGTATCTGTTGCTAACTATTGGTACTTCTATCTCTACTGATAGCCAAATATTCAGTAGCTAAGTTTTTGCTTTGTAATTCTCCTAATAAACTTAGATACATAACTAACTTAACTCTGCTATAGTCAAATATCAGTAAGAAACCTGGACCCTGAATCTTTGGACTTTTTTGGTCACGTGCTATTCAAGTATACTTCAATTCAGGGATCTAAATTTGGAACGGTCGTGTCTCAATGCATCAAAGTAACATCTATACAAAGACGCAAGGCTAAGGCTGAAATATGAAATAATTGTCATTTCTAATAAAAATGTTGAAAGCTGCAAAAAGAATATGACAGAGGGGTCAAATAGATAAGAAATAAAACTAGTTGGCCATAATATTAAGTCTTTAGATACAGAGACTTTACAGTTCAGATCTGCTCAGCTACTTCATGTTCCCTCCTACTGGTCAATGTAAAACAGAGTGAAGAATATTAAGCGAGCATTCCTCGGTAAAGTTTTCTTTGACCACATCATTGAATTGCATTTAAATTAGTGTAAAGTACTGTACGAGTCTTTCGGATGTCTAATCATGGGCTGTTTTACAGCCATCTATACATTTCAGCTGCTGAAGTTATTTTGATATGAATCTTCAATATTTCTCCTTTGTAAGCTTGTGACAAATGATGTTGCACTGGGGATGGTAGGGAATAAAAATGTCCATGCTTTTTGAATCACAAACTGAGGTTTTCTTTAAATGCTTTTACAAGCACATCTTTTTAAAATTAAAGATAAAATTGAGAAAACTTGTGCCAGAGATAATATTTTTATAGTAGCATGTATTCAAAATCACTCTTATTTAAACAAAAAGCTATGATCAAACCATTAAATTTGTGAAGATAAATCACTAAGCAATTGGAAATCACTTGCTAGGCAGATGCCAGTTTTTGACAATATAACTTCTTTGCAAACGCAGACAATATTTTCTTCATTTCAATTAATTCTACTATTTGAACTCAGTTGCTATCTTATTCTATGTCAAGAAGTAATTAGAAATTTAAAAAAGAAGAAAATAAGTTTTCTTTCTCTAATCTTTGAATAAATATTACGTGAAGAAAACGAGCTTTATCAGTTATATATTCTTGTAGGATGCAGTGACCAGAACCTAAACTACAAACAGTACTATATTTGTTTAATAAATCACTTAGCCTCTCAAAACAAGCTCTGTTTAAAATGAACTATTACTATATACCCAGAACAATTGTAGTACACAAATAAAGAATTTTAGAATGCTGGTTATGTACCATTTTAATTGAATTCCAATTTCCATCCTAATGAAGCTTTACAGAAATCATAAGTAAAAATAAAGTCATTATCCAGTAAAAGAAAAATGCACCATTTACTATTTTATATCCTAAACAAATATGCAAAGATGAAGAATCTGCATAAATAGTTGAACTAAAGACTATCTTAGAAGGTTCACATTTAGAAAATCCTTCTCCCTAGGAGTAAAAGGCACAATTTTAGGAAAAAAAGCCTATAATCAGTCATCAGTCCTGATGCTTGCCACCAGCCAATAGGAGTCAATTTCTGTTTTCTGTTCTTTCTTCCTAGACTACATATGCAAAATGACATTAAAACTGCTGGTTTTAAATCCAGATTTCTTGTTTGCTGATTTGCATCATGATTAAAAATGATGATTTAAAAGTTTTTCTTGATCATTTGGATTTAAAACAATCCACCCTCTTCTGCTTTAAAAATCGTTTGAGCTGGTAGAATGAACACTGACCACTAGCTCAATCTTAACCAGAGCAGAATCCAGGCAATGTTAGCATCGAAAGGAAAAGTAAAGCTTCTTCATTTCTATAAGTGGCTGACCTGCTTCAGAGAGGGTTACTCTGGTGTCTCTATCCTCAGGGCATCCTGGATGGAAGACAGACCTGGATTATGAAATGTGCTTTAAACTAAAAGAGTTTCTGCTTTACACAGTAAAGCTCAGATATTGTAGGATAATTTCTGCCATAAAGGCAGCTCAAATTAGCCATATAGTATTTTCATTGGATACAATGGTAAGAACAACACTCAAAAAATTTCTAGACTGATTTTTTTCCCCCAAAAATGGTACCTGAAGGTACCTGGAGGCCCTTGTAAGAATCTAGCCTGTTGCTGAAATTTCGTTTTGATATCAGTGGGAACTAATCTTATCAGTACTTTGAAAATACTTCTAGTCCTTTAAGTAAGTGCATTTCTTATTATATAACCCTATAAGTAACCCCTAAAAATCCTGTTTCAAATACTTATAAGCCAAAGTTCTTTCAAAATAAAGGGAATAAATAAATCCAACACCGATTAACTGTGTTCATGCATACTTCTAGCTGATCATAGGCTCTTGTCACGTTGCACTAACTTAAACCACTGCTTTACAGCTTTTAAGTCTCCTTGCTGTCTATATAGCTAGTTTTCTTTCAAATATACTGCATAATCTAATGCTACATGAGAGTTTCTCTGTTCCAGCTGAACATGATACATAGATATTGCACCAGCTGTGAAAAATAATGTCAACAAATTTTTAAGCTTCTGACCTAAGCTAACAAATTACATTTTGCACTTGCTTGCCTCTGCACATGCAGGCCAGCCTTGAGAGAACCTGTTAAGCCAAAATAAACAGCCCAGGTGTCCTGTGGAATCCAAGTTTCATGAAATTTAAGTGAGAATTTGCAGTTCCTCTTCCCCTCAAAGACTTATCTCAGCAGCAGTCCTGGGTTTTCTGATTTTTTTCTATGGATAATTAGGACACTGACCTGACCAGGTACCTTTGAACGGAAGCAGCCTAACACTTTTGAAAAATTGTTGCCAAAAATGGCATATGCCAGTGGCATATATTCCTTGAACCTTTGCAGGATCAAGGTACATGATTTTCCTCCCTATAAACATACAAAGCCAGAAAAAGGAGAAAATAAGACTCCCTTCATATTATGAGATTATTTGTCTTGAACAAATTCTACAGCAACCTCCTAATCCAAGACCTACTTAAACAACAGTATAATTGAAGATGAGGAAACACTTCACCTGACTTTATCCACCAAAATGAATCATCCAATCTAATTTATTCACCCATGCTCCTTTTATAGTTGCAGAACTAGCACCTCTACTAGCAATTCATGAATTCCCATGAGAAGTACCAAACTCCTTCCTGCCTATCAACTTTGCTAAACTTTTGCCTACTGAACAGTGTTGTTAGCTTCTGGCCATTGCACTCATAAAGTCTTTATGATTTTACCCTCTGGCTTTTGTGCGTTATTTCTCATACATTAACATTTTCATGTATATTAAACTTCAAGCATACAGATCATGTTAAATCTGCCTTTTGAAATGTTTTACGTCTTAAAACTTTTCATACTTATCAAATAGCCTGAGAAAAGGCCCGAAATCCAGAAGCTAATTTTGATTTTGTCACTGACAAGCTGTGTATAGCCTCTGGGCTAGCCTGTCTCCTTACAATCTGCTCCGAGAAAGAGGCAATGTGTAGCTGCATATCTCTCAGCAACAAAATAAGGACCAAATTGTGACTCATTGTCACATTCCTGTTTGACTCCTGCTTCTCTCTTGCTCCGCTGGGGAAATAAGTAGTGTCAGACAAACAGCTGGCATAGAAACCTCGTCTTTCTCCTTTCCTCACCTCCCTGGATGAGATCAGTATGCATCCTCCAGAGCATTGCAGCCGGCAGAGCTGAGGCTGTCTTCGCTGTGCCATGTGTGGGAGGATGAAGTGCCAAGGGACAGCCATCAACCCTGCACTGTGACCTGCATTAGATTGGACTAGAAAGGACCAACTGTAGGGCTCCTGACGGAGTTTTTGTGCACATACCGATTAAGCTGTACATTGGTAGGAGCCATTTCTCAGGAATACCGGGCTCTCTGTATTTCAGCGGTGACAGTTTTAAGTGCATGTGTCATTGAGTCTAGTCCAATGCCCATGTTCATAAGCACAGCAGAGCAGCAGATCTGGATACCTGTGGTTTTCCAGGCATTCACAGAAGTGGATCACAATAAAGTTGCTGACCATTACAGAACACTCAGTAGTAGGTGAAATATAATAAGAGTGTTGCAAAGAGGGAGTACTTAATACCTCTGCTGAGCTTCCATTTGTGCTTAATTTTCAGCAATTTCCCAGGAAGTGTTTTAGTAGGACACTACTATTTTTGCAATGAAATATAACAAGAGGATGCTGAAGAAAATCCTTTGGAATCTCCTGTCAAATATTAGTCACTTGAACATGATGATCATGATATTGGCCCAGTCTATCAAAAAGGCACCTTCAGATCTGCATCAAATGTCGCAGCCTGCCGGAGCTGGACCACTGCTCTCTAAACCCACAGTCAGGCTCAGCATGGCAGCGTTAAGGTCCATGTGGTTCTGGCACGCTGGCTGCTGTGCACGGCTGTCTGACATACAGGCATGGTAGCTCAAGGGGCAAACAGTCTGTCTGACGTAGGGCTTACAGCATGAAGCAGAGATAAGAATACTTTATCACTAGGAACCAGCAGTTTAATCGTAAGAAAGCCATGAAGACCCCAGCAAAACTGCAGATTGGGAAGAAGTAATAAAAAAGAAGAAGAAAAAGAAGAAGAAAAAAAGAAGAAGAAGAAGAAGAAAAAGAAAAAGAAAAAGAAGAAGAAAAAAAAAGAAAAAGAAAAAGAATTTAAAAAACTTGCATGAAACAAGAGCTTTTTTCTATTTTTACCAGCTATGTGTTTGTCAAAGTTTAGATTTGAATTTTCAGACTGCCTTTTGAGTGGCAGCAGAAGCCCAGAAGCCCCAGAGGAAGAAAAATCTGCAGCAAAACATTAGCCCCAGGCTGAATTTTTAGTTTTCTGCATGGCTAAAATTTCCATCTCATGGATCCAGAGTTAAAAAATCAGCCAATCAGCATAACTCTGCTCCAAATATAAGAGGCAGAAAATTGTATTCTCTGGCTATGCTGACCTATCCTGCTGAAGGTCAGATTACTGTGGCAGTGGTATCTGTTACCACCTGAAGTCTCTATTGCCTTGCACAGACAAAAGAAAGATGAAAGACAAAAAGTATGACAGCTAAGGAACACCTACCCATAAGCACGATAATGATATTATCAAACTTGCTGTTTTATTCCTCTCCCTCCGTATATAAACTTTTAGGGCGGAGGGAGGTATCTTCCCTTTATTAGGAGGCACGGAACAGCTCTTTAGACATAGTTAGTGCAGTTAAGCAATTTACTTGCTGAAAAGTGTTCTGTGTTTGACGCTAATTTTAGACTAAGAACCTTGCTAATTTTAATTTTTAATCAGGCTTCCCTAAGGATGGAGAACCTCTCAAGAGGCACTTCCACACAGCTTACCTGACACTGATAGTGTTAATACACACGTTTTGGAAGACAAAATTTCACATGGCCTGATAATAATTTCAAAATAAACAGTGTTTCCAGCAAACCAGGTTAAGGATATCCAGATAAACTAGTTGCTACCGTTTGAACTAGGGCCATCAGGCTGAGCCACCTGTTTTGGCAGTATTTGCTGCCAGAAGTGAATTATAGATCATCCAACTGCTGACCAAAAAAACACATCCATGCCCACATCAGCTCTTTGCCATGGCTAGCTGGACATCAGGCAAGGGCTGTACACAGTTTGACATAGTCCTAATTTGAATCTTCTGGGAGACAATGTTCAGTCTCTAATATTGCTTAATGCAGATCATCTTGCAAATGTTAACAATGAAAAAAATGGAAGATGAAATATACAACTTTCAGGCACTGAAAACCTTGACAGATGAAAAAAATAGCTTTCATAGCCTTTTAAAAGCCTTTTTTGTAGTGCCCTTATTACATTTGGGTAAACAGTGGAGTGACCCACTCTATTAAAAAAGGTTAGCATGAAATTCCACTAAAATTTCAGTATTAAATTTGAAGAAGGTTGCATTAGACATCTCCCCTGTCTGACTGCCGTTGATAAAATATTGCCACACATCTAAAATGTTATTTAAATATGAATGGTCAGGAAATATTAAAATACATGAAATATTCATATTTTAGAACATATATTTATTGGTTAATACAATTGCCTTTCATTCTTGTGCATCTCCAGAGTACTTATTTCTGCAAAACTTTCACTGACTCCCCTGGAAGTTTATCTGAATAAGAATTGCAGTCCCAATAGCTTTTACCCTTCAATAACTTCATTTAGAGCTCACAAACACTCTCTGCTCTTATGGAAAAATCAGGGCCACACAGTTTAGCTTGCATATTCTGATTCAGGCAAAACTCTTATTATAATGGACTTCCCGAGACTGACCTGAGCAAAGACCTGAGGATGCAATTGTGTGGTTTTCCTCTTCTTGTGAACGGTGTGGTGGTGCCATGCTACTGGCAGTGCCTAAGCAGTGCTGGTCTGTTCAGTATTAGTCTCATTAGACTAACACTATGTTTAGTGGTGTAAAAAGATATAGATTCAATAACTAGTAGAAAGGCTAGTTACAGGAGTGAAAATTAAAAAAAAAAAAGGAAAGGAAAGGAAGGAAAAGAAAAGAAAAGAAAAGAAAAGGAAAGAAAAGAAAAGAAAAGAAAAGAAAGGAAAGGAAAGGAAAAAAAAGAAAAGGAAAGAAAGGAAAAGAAAAGGAAGGGAAAGAAAAGAAAAGAAAAGAAAAGAAAGGAAAGGAAAGGAAAAAAAAGAAAAGGAAAGAAAGGAAAAGAAAAGGAAGGGAAAGAAAAGAAAAGAAAAGAAAAGAAAGGAAAGGAAAGGAAAGGAAAGGAGAGGAAAGGAAAGGAAAGGAAAGGAAAGGGAAAGGGAAGGGAAAGGAATTGACAAAATAAAATGACCCCAAGTAAAAGTGTTATTTTCTCACAGCAATAAATCACATCAACACGCCAGCTCATTTGCATTATCAAAGTATAAAACATTTTTGGTTAATTGTATTTGAAGATACCATACCTTCTGCTGTAATCTCTGCCATAATGATGATGGTAAAAGATACTCTGTCGGAAAGGTCAAGGTATACTGTGGCAGCTCAGATAATACTTCTGGGTTGTTGGCTCCCGCAGAAGTTGCAGAATGAAAAGGAAGGAGGTCCTTTGCTTTTTCTAATTCCGTTCCTTCTTCTTTCGTGACCCTCTGGACTTTGAGCTTCCCCTGGAGACTCCTGCCCACCCAGCAGAACTTAAGGCCTTCCAAAGACAATGCATAAAATTCAGTCTAAAATATCAGCTTCTAACAAAAATAGCCATGTCTCACAGTGAATCTTCAGCATGTTTTTTCTAACATCCTAAGAACTTTGCCCACAATAAATAAAAAATCCCAGCTCCAAACAGGACAGGAACACATGGAAACACAGCAAAAAGCAAGAGAACTGGGAAAGAACTGTTTAGAGCTCCTGCAGCCTCTCTAGCATAATTACAGTTCTTTGGGCTGTGTGTCAGGAAACATGAAACATAGAGTTCAAAGTAACCTTATCCATCTCAGCTCAACTTTATTCTTAGCACACCCAGTGCTTAGCACATTCTTCTCTGCCTTATTTGGCTTGGGGAGGTCCTATGAAGCTTACCACTAACTAAGCGGGGGATAAATTTAGGTAATTTTCTCCACTTTGGTTCTTCATCCTAGCTACAGATCCAATAAAGTCACCGCTCTAAACCTACAAAACCCATAACTTTGCGAGGGAATTGATATGGTTCTCTTTTGATTTGTAATGATGACACATACCTGTGAAGTTCATCTAAGTATTAAAGATCACTGTTAAAAGAAGTAAATAGTAATAGTTTACACATGCTGTATTAGTAGTTTATATAATCTAAATGTGTTGAGGTGCTATGAGAAAAATATAATCAAATTTTTTTTTCCAAGTGCAATTTACAGAAAATAACAAGCTTGGTTAAAAAAAAGGAAAAAAAAAGGCATTGCAAACAAGATTTTGTAAAAGTAAAAACAAGTAGACTTTAAAGAATGTTACAGCAAAGGCAAAAAGATGAGCAACAATAGTAAATGAAAAACATGAGCAGTCTATTGATTACATTGCTTGCCATTCCACAGTTGTAAGGTTACTGCAAGAGCTTGAGAGCTTAAGAGTGAGATTAGTTAAAAAGTGCCCTGGAGCCAGCATGCCTCCACATAAATGTCATCGTCACATGAAATCAGATGCCATCTTAAAAAGTTCTGACTAGGGAACCTATAGTCAGCTCTTCTCCACTACATGGGCTGGCATTTGCACTTCTCGTCTTCCCTGCAGGAGGTATAAGCACCTGGCTCTGTGGCACGGTACAAGGAAAGAAATCTGCTTACCCAGTACACAAGGTGCAGAAGGGAAGACTCACTGAACAGAAGTTAACAGTCACCATCAGGATTTCTTTCTGCTCTAACCCGCTCCAGATGCACTTCATGACTGAAAATGATAATGATCTCTAATAGTCATTTTCTAGCCAAAATTTAGAGTCAGTACTCCAATCCTTTTCAACTTCAGCACTGTTGAACATATCTTTTGCACTGACAACATTGACTGCTCGGTGCTCAATAGTCAAAGTTGTTCTCCCTGTCCTCCTAGCTCTTCCTTTTTTTTCTCATTTAGCCTAGACCTGTCTTCTTGAGAAGATCCTCCTCACTGAGGCTGAGGAGTATATTTTAGTCAAAGCCTTATTCTTTGTAAAATGTGCTATTTTATCAATGTGTGAATGTTCTGTGGACTCATATGTACACCAACAACCTGCAGCCCACAGGCAGTTAAGCAGTTAATAAACTGTAGTAGGCTGTGTGACACTAAAGCAAAGTCTTAATTACTTCTTTTTTTTATGATGGAGCATTTTACATGAACAATTAAATATTTTGGGTCATCTGTAGTTCCACAGCTAGGCTACTTGCCTGAGATGTGAGATGGATCATATCATCTCAGCTAATGCTATGTGGACGAAGGACAAAGCAAGTCATTACTACGAAGTCAGAATTGCTTTCACAGGTATTAATATACAAAGCGAAATGAAATAATAAAGGCTCTGTTTGGGTATATAAGAGGAGAGAACTGGCTAAATTTTGGTTTTGCTTTCTGGCTATGTAGCAAGATCCTGAGACCATGGACATCTATTCTTGTTTAATTATAGGCTTATCATTTTCTGCCCCTCACTGCTTCCATTTTCAGCTTTTACCACCTGCCTTCACGCCTTCGTGCCTTACTTCCTTTGCTGCTATTTTTCACTCAACCCCCAACCATAGGATGATAGTCTGAAAACAAAATATAAGAGCAGAAGAAGTGAGAGAATCCATTCAGGTGGACCTCACTTTTCCACACATCTGTCCACCAGCCAGAGAGAGAACTGCTTGCTGCTCTCTCTATCCCTTGTAGATACAACACATTCATTCTGGACAGCGGGCTAAAGCTGTCATGTGCACAAATATCGCATAGCAGGCATAGCTCCAGGCAACTGCATTGAGATTTACACAGTTCCCTCTTAAAGGGGACAGTTCTCTCTCTTACAGTCAGGCGAGCTGAGTGTCAATTTACTTGAGACAACCACAACCTTTGCAAACATATGCCAGACTATGGTAAACGAAGTTCAGGGTGTTTTTTTGTGTGTACATGCATACGTGCACATTTACTTTGAGGAATAATTATAATTTTTGGAAAATTAGAGAGACTTATGCTTCATTTTTAGGAGACAGAGGAAGAGAAATTCTCAAAATTAGGTTTAGGGCTGGTTAGAAGTTTTGTTAAAATCTGAAGTGTAGCAGCTTGATCAGTAGAGTATGAAATTCAAATTATGCAGAAGGCCAGCACAAAGTCTATATAGCTCTTCATCCCACAGAGTAAAGGTTAATTCCCTGGGTTAATTCTCTGACCTAGCTTACATATTGAATCTGACCCAGGCCAAATACAAATGGGGGCCTGTCTAACTGGATAGAAATTTTGACTCTTTTTTTTTTTTTACATGTCCTTTCTGTGCCCTTCTTCATATTATAAATGATAACAGTAATGAAAAATTAAAAACTTTCTTTGCTTTTGTTTTGAAGAAACCTGGACAAACACACAATTTCTCCTCATTTTCTTCACATCACATCTCATCACAATATGAAAATGCTCTTGGCTCTGTTCTTCAGACACAATTGGCACTCTTCCCACCTGCAAAATCTACATCTTGAATGTACTGCCCCAGCATCAGATCTGAATTCAATGGTAATGGAAAAACTTACAACAGAAGGTTAGTTTTTCCTTCTCATACAAGATTCCTGAGTAATACAAGTCAGTTGAAAGATCATAAGATGAATTCTCTCTTTATGTTCTAACTTCCTAGATAATGTAATAATCTTGTAGAAAAGAAAAATCTGAACAGGAGAATAGGGAGTGCTTTATGCTACTGCAGCTGTCTGCATGTGACCATGTGCCTCAATTTCAGGTAATGTTGCATTTACATGAGAGTCTTAAATAAGGATTAAAGAATCAAGGTAACACAATAACTTGACAATTTTATTTCAGGAAAAAAACTCAAGAGATTTACTACTTGACAGGCTCTACTACTAAATCCCACTTTTAAATGACAAGTTGTGTTGTTCAAATAATCAGAGTAGGAACGCACAAATTCTTTGTGAGATGATTTCTGGGTTGCCATGATGATATTGTTAAAAAAGAAATCGTGAAAGACAATAGATCACATTAAATTGCTAGGTAATGAGAGGAGAGACTTTCATACTGATTCAAGGAAACATTTGAGGAATTGAGAAAAACTATCTTTCAGCAAAAAAATGCAGAACAATGTTTGAAATTATCTGAAAACATTAGTGAGGAATTCTAGGAGTTCAGTCCTACAAAATCAAACTAAGCAAAAGAAGAGGGCTTTGTATCTCAGCACATAATCAGCAGCACAGCAGTGTCAAGAGAAGGAATCGTAAATTTAACTCTGATGTATCTGATGAATCCTGGGAGTATATTATTATCAGAAAACACTCAGTAATCAACTGGTGTGAACTGAATATAGGATGGTGGTGTAAAGCTAGGGAGAGGAAGGATGGTACCCAATCTGTGGATACCTGTGAAAGTAAAAATGCAAAGAGGACATAGTGATGTCCATCATCGAGCTATGAGATACACATGAAAAAAAAATGTTAATATTTGTTTGGTGCATTGACTGGTTTCCACTGAAACATTTATTTCCCCCACCTTTTTTGTTGTTTTTGTTGTTTTGGTTTTAGTCCAGGAATACTGTTACATGTAGACTTGATTTTCATTTGCCTCTACTGTTAAGATTGTATGTTCTTCAACAGGAATCAAAATAGAAATTCAGATTCTGGTGCCCATGAAGCCATGAGATGTAATGAATAACAGTTGCAAGATTTTTTGCATCACCATGACCAGAGTAAGACAATTCTAAGTGCATATAGACCTAAACAGGACCTAGGTATCACTTTTGATTTAGGCAGAAAATTGGCACAGGTTTATATACCAGTCTGCATCATTTTTCACCAAGACAGTTACACACATAGCACCTTTAAGCATTTTCTTCTTTAAAGTGTAGGAAAGAATTAGTTAAACTGCATGGTAGATCTAATATGAACTATTGACAGATGCATGTAGAACACAATTAAGAAGCCCAGTCTCTGTAGGCAGACCAGTCTGAATTCAAATCAGCCCGTACCTGGGGACGGCTGACAAGCACACTAGGGTCATATCACACTGACACTCTGAGCTCATTAAGGGACATTTGATTGAGTAGGTTTCACAAAATGGAATTACTCCAAAGCCTGGAAAGTTAGCAGGTACGAAGGAAAATACCTCTGCTCCGTTTAGCTGTAGACATTATTCCCAATACTCCCAATTAGACATTATGCTGAAAAATCGCTTATGTCACCTCATCCTGGATATATGATTGAGTAACAAACCATTTTTAACATTAGAAGACCCAGAGATTGTAAAAATACTTGAATCCCAGGAAGAAAGGATGCTACAAGATTCCCTACTCTGTCTTCTTATGAACTGACTGAGGAGAGGTTCAAAGGAGGGAAATTAGACCGCAGCAGACCCTTTGCTTAGGAGTATTTTCTTCAATTGTATTTGCTCTGACTGCACTCAATATAATCTAGATTCAGGGAGGGCATCTATTACAGCAAATCAATGTGGACTATATTTGTATGAGCTTTAGCAATTCTGTATTACATAATATTCCCCTAATCTGTTTTATGCTTGCTGTTCTTAATTAGTGTTGTTTTATTACAATCCTTATGAATTTACATTCATATTTGGGGAACTTCTCAGAGGCAGTCTCACAGATAACCTCCGTGACAGCAAAAAAGGATTATCTGTATCTGACCCCTATTAGGAAGCAATGACAAAAAGTGCACATTAATTGTCTTTTCCCTCAGGACAAGATGTGTCCAAGGTTAATGGTGTACATAACATAACGAGTAGCCAGCTAGTTAGTAGTGACATGAGTGGGCTATGGCATACCATTAATTACCTCAGCCAGAAATATTGATTGAGATCTTCTCTAATGTCCTAATGAACTTGGTGTACTGCCTGGCCAAAATGTTCTTTCAAAGGGAGATGACTATACACTCTGTGAGAGCAGGAAAAGCTTTTGTTGAAAAGTGAATGCTTGTTCAAAATTTTATTTAAACCAGGCTTTTATGCTGAACTCACAAGACTCAGGAAACCTGTCACACAAAAGAAACATCATCTGAGCTGTTTCTGAGCTTCATATTGCATACCTAGTTCCAAATTTTCACTGACAATATGTTTAAGTTTGTCTCTAGGTGTCTCTCTTGAAAAAGAAGTTTTAATAGAAATAAGCGTGTAAAATAAAACTCTTCAGATATACTACATAGTAGAGCATACACCCAAAAACAGAAGCAAAGTGATTTTGAAGAAAAACTTCATTGCACATATGTTAAAAGACAGAGATAAAGACATACTCTCATGCCAAATACTTTCAAAAAACATAGGATTAAACTAGCACTCTAAGTATCTTCACTAATGAGAAGCCTCTTTGGGATGTTGGAAACTATCTGTTGAGTCTGACCTTCATAACCAAGGGGAAACCTCATCTTTTTTTCCACTTTATGACTCATCTTTCTGTTTGATATTTTATGTTATGTACCATGTGTACCATGTGCTTTTAGGCACTATGGAATTCCCATAGTTACATTAACAAAGGATTCCTCATAGCTATTCCAAGTATCTCTCCCAGAAGGAGATCCTTCTGGATTTTGGGTTTTGCCAAGGCCTTTCTGTGAACTGATAGTCATGATCAAGGCACAGTGATGTAAAAAATACTTCTGAGCTAAGCACCAGTTGTTTGGAAAAACACCAGTAGCGTAGAAATAGGTTAGACCAAAAAAAAAAAAAAAAAGTGATATCTCATTCTTTATTTTGGTGTTTAAGTAGGCCTTCTTAACTTAGGCATCCCCTAGGTAGTATGGGCAGTATGTCTAGGAGTGTTCCTCTGGATAGCATGTCTCTGCTGTACTTTTTTTTTAAACATTTTACCGTTTATCTTTGTCCTGGGACATCAGAGTCTGGCTGAGTTATGCATTTCCACAGATGGGACAGATATAAGCTCCTGGCAGTGAATTCATGATTATGTCCAACTGAAAATAATTATTCAAATCCTAAAATATGGAAATCTCCAGCTGGAGTTAACCTGTTTTGTGTCATAAAGAAGTCAGCCACCCACCCAGCAACACACAAAGCTAAGATGCAAAATACTTAGGAAATACTGGCATCTGTTATTTATCAGAAGTGTGTAGAAAGACAGATACACGAAAAAAGAAAAGGAGAGAAAAAATATATAAAGTAGGCAAAATATTTCAGCAGTTATCAGCTATAGTAAAGAAATTATATGACAGCAACCAAATTTCTGAATAGCTATAATTTTTCTTTCTCTTTCTTCTTTCTTTCTCCCTCATTCTATCCATGGTCTTGGGCTGATCAAAGTCAGAATTGCTGATGAAGAACCCACTTTATTATTATTATTATGATCATTATTAAAAGAAATCTAAACAGGGAACTTTTCATTAGGCAATTTAGTCTCTTTATAGAGTGTGAGTGGAATGGAACAATTAGTAAATTCAAACTTGTCAGTGCTGACAGCTGCAACTGCACTGAAAAAGTTTGTGTAAAAAATAAAGGATCCTTTAAAAGGAGAAATAAGTTTGAGCATTAATGTCTTTACCACTCAGCGTAGCAGATATATTAATTTTCCTTGAATAGCACATCACCATTTGTCACTGTCAATCTTTTTAGATTCCTGTCCAAGCTCCAACATATGTCTAAAGTCAACTTTCTAATGCAAACCATAAAGAATATTTGTCTGTAAAGCAGTTAGTGAAAAGACTGGCTACTACTTATTTACTCCTCCCTCCGTCTTCCTGAAATAGTAGAAAACAAATGCAGAAGCAACAGCCCTAAAGAGACAGTTCAGCCAAATTCAACCAAATGCATTTTTTCAAATATGTACTTTAAAGGAAAATAAAAATATTACCCCAGAGCCAGAGAGTTGGAGATCCTCATCCACGGCCACAGAATTCAGAGTGCAAGGCAAGGACATTGGGGACTTTTGGAAGCTCACGGCTGCATTCCCAGGGTCTGAGGAAATTGTGTGTGTCTCTGGTACAACTGGCACAAACTACAGCTGCCAAGGAGCTGTTGGCAGTTGTTCCCTGTGGGGTGAAGAGGCTGTACAGCCACAGGCAGGAGCCTAGTGTTTTCAACTGCTGTGTTTCAACTGTTAAAACTACCCAGACTGGGACATAAGTATGTTCACTGTGAGGGGGATTTGACCTGAAGAGTAAGGATTCTGTTTGAGATAATTTTATGGGTCTTGCAAAGAATCATATCTTTACTTGTGTATCGTAAGTTCCTAGGCACTTCACAAAGGGTGTATTTGAGTATAAAATCTCCTTTTATTTCCCTGGTGTCTTTTAAGATTTTCTCTCTCTTTTAGTGTTTTTTTTTTTTTCCCCTTTGCTTAGCTAGCAGGATGGTTACACACATCTGCTCAGACTTACAAGTAGTAAACGGGTTTGTGAAACAACTCTGTCTTGAGTTGCAACTCTGTCTTGATTGCACTTCATCTAACAATGCTACCGTACAATGATCAAGGAATAGTGGTGTTTCTTTTACTTAGATGACAGCTGACTGAAAGAGGAAAGGTTTTTTTTTTTCTTCTTCTTCCAATTTGAAGTAGAAATGTAACTAGGAAGGCAAATATAACAATACTCAAATGCCCCACACTTCAGAGTAATAAAAACATTTATCTGTCTACTCTACAGACAAGAAACAAAGCACAACAATTGGGGGAAAGCATCTCTGTGGCTCAGCTGCAATAATAACAAAAGCAACATAGCATCAAAACTACACAAACACAGGGCTCCAGACAGAACATGTGTTTTTCATACATCACCAATTTCAAGCTAATGTTGCGGGCTTGAATATAGCCCATCTGCTGCAAATAAATGTTCAATGAAAATGCAGGTGCTGTGCAGTGCTGGAGAGAGTGACGTGCTCAGGCATGGCACAGCGAGCAGTGAAATGCATATGTCAGAGTCTGAGCCATAGACCCACACCACCTCCTTCACTATCTGGCTTTACAAGCCTGCTCTGAACATTTCATCACCCTATTTCCTCTACAAAGTTCATCAGATGAGTCCTTCTTCACTCTTTCCATCAGTACTTTTCATTTCTTGTTCAAGAAGATCCTGTATATTTGCACAATAATGCACAAGTGGACGGCCTTTTTTAAAATCACACAGACTAATGTTCACAGTTGTGACCCGCTCTACCCTAACATAAGTGCCCACAGAAATAAATGTGCTCCTGTTCTTCTCCTCCTAAAAGACTTCAACCAAAATATTTGAGGAAGAAAGTAAAAGCACTTTTGCCTTGCCTACCCATGCAAGGTTTTATTGGACTTTTCATTGGTGTCAAAAGAAGTGGAGGATCAGCTACCTAAAGCTGGTGTTCCTAAAGTAAATCCATGTCTTGAATAGTCTGTTTTTTTTTCAAGAGGTTAATTTAAACACACCTGTCACTCTTAAGCACAAGACAGTCGGAGGATATTAATATTCTCATGAATTATTTAGAAGATATGACTAATGCTTCATGTACTATAAGACTGTTATCTGCAAAAATAACATCTGTGTCAGTCATTGCTGGGCAGTTAGGATTTCAATGCTAGCATTTATCAGAATATCTGAACTCAGCATGCAAGGGATTTCATCAGATTACAAGCTCTTCTTCACCTTCAGGTGTAAAACCCGACATACAGATCTTTCACATTATTTCTTTTGATCAGGGATGAGTCAGACAAAGGTTCCTGAATACAAACTCATCTAAAAAGATCAAAAATATTTCAGAAAGATTTCTGATGATAAACTATTTATTTTCACTGAAAAAAGACTATGACCTAGATAAGTTAGAGTCTGATGTGATTTAAGTCTTCTCTCATAAAGGCAGAAATTGATCCTACAAAATTTTCATCTGAGTCCTGAAGAAGAATGATAGTACCTGAAGTAATAGCTCAAGGAACCAAACTAAGTGCATTCTTCAAGGCACTATCTAGAAAAAAAAAAAAAGAAAAAGAGAAAAAGAAAAGGAAAAAAAAGAAAAAAAGAGAAAGATCTTTCACAGTTTATGATAGATAAATCCACTTTGTGGCAATGGTAATGTTGCCAGGTACACAGTCTTCATTTGTACACCAGCAATGAATCATCAGTGTGAGGAAAAATAAAAAGGACATTATAAAGTATGAAAAACAAATTCTATTCCCTTCAGTTATGGAAAAGCATAGCGGTCTCCTGTGATCTATGTGTGATGCCACCTGCAGAATGCCTGGCTATGGAAGTTATTTCTGGTAATTATCAGTTGTGTTTGGAGAAGCAATTCAGGAGATTGTGTCTGCATTCTTCTGTTTCCAGATGGGACAGCACCAGATTAACAAATCATGCACCTCTTTAACAGTTTAACTACTTCAGTGATTCATCAAAACAAAGTCATCATGAAGTACATGAATATTTCAAAGAAAACTTTCCTGTTACAGCATGGATGGAATAAGATTTTCATCACCTGTTACTCATGCATTATAAAAGGGTCCTGGCTGAAGTTTTTCAGTTAGAGCCTAGTTTTCAGTGTGGAGGTTCTCAGTTAAAGCACGTGAGAATTGCAGGATTTTTTAAAAACAAAATGGAAGTTATATACTCATATTGAATATCTACTTTTAGCACAGCACAATCACTAATTGTAAATGTAAAAAATTAAATGAGGCCATGTATGTGTTATGTTTGTACTGAAAAACAATCATTTTATAAAGTGGTTCAAATTTTAAGTTACTTCATAAAATATCTTTTATAATCTCAGAGAATTTGAAGCAGTTTGTGGAATGAATGCATGAATTAATGTTTAGAAGCAGCCACGTGTTATGCAAAAGGTCTAGTGCTTGATTGTTCAAAACTTTCCATGTAAAAGGACATGTAATTTTTCTACTACATTTAGATGCGAACCTTGCTATGTCTATAAAAGAGAAATTTATTTCCATAATCAAGACTGTCAAGACATTGATGCTGTAATTTCAGTTTATTTTTATAAACTTCATATCTCTTTGTTTTACACTTCTTTGGACCATTACCCTTACACTGTACAAAATGCTATCATCTTCCACACAGGGTAGTGTTAGCTAGCAGCCTTGCATGCTGGCAGAAGCATTCTTCATGTTCACCAAAGAACTTCAGTGCGTGAGACAGATAGATACATTTCCTCCTCCACCCATCTTTTCAATGGAATTGCTAAAGAAGATTCAGTTTTAGTTAATAATTTTACACTAATCATTTTCATTTAGGTCTTGGCTAGGTCTCAGGGTGTTGCATATAGCTAAGCCTAAGCCTTGGTTAACATTGAGGATGGGAGACTGTTGATGGTCTAGTCAGAGCATTAGATCAAACATGCTGCTATATTCCAGGCTGAGAGGACTGCGAAAAATTTCAGCTGGCAGTTTCTGGACTCTGGGAAATTCTGCCTTGTGATGGCTAGCTGTGTAGGATATTGGGCTATGCGTATCCTGAGTCTGATGCAAGAGCCCCCATGCCCCTGTCTTGAGAACTGTACTCAGCCATATTTTCAGATTAGACAGCAACTTATGTTCATAACTCCAAAGGAGAGGTCAAGTACCTCATTTGGATGTGTCTCACTCAGTTAATGTACTTTCTGCATTTCAATTAGGGCAATTTCTGTTGTGCCAAAGGCATCTGAAATGAAACGTTAAGAAATGAAATCTGCATTATTATTTTATAAACCTTGGCAAGAACCTGGAATCGGTGTAAGAAGTTTACACCTGCGACCACCTACTGTGTCTGTTGCTCAACACCAAAATAACATAGGGAGTATTCATCTATCACTATTAGAAAGCAATAAAACAGGACTATAAAAATGTAAGCTCACTGTGAGAATTTTAAATACTTTGACACACTTTTACAAAAAAAAAGAAAAAAACACTTAAAAGCTATTTTTCAAGTGATTAACATTGATTAATTCACCACTATAATGATTATTTGCATAATTTTGGGGATGTATAATTAACACAGTGATTTGTATGGACACTTTAGTCTTGAAAAAGTTTTTAAAGGTTCTCCTTTCAAATCAAGCTGCTATTTTTGCATTCACAACCAGTAGAGCAAAATTAAAAATATACCACTTGTTCTTTATATTGTCCACACTTATTTTATGTGGACAATATAGAAGCAAATTATGCCCAGAGTCAGCCAGTAGTAATAGAAATCCTCTGCCTGAGTATTCTTATAGCTGCATCATACAGTGTCATTAAGGTAGAAGAATTCCAGTCACAATTGCAATTTTACTGGTTCTTACAATAGATGATTGCTGTTAGCTCCTGATCACTACCCTACCTCACACTGCCCTACACACTGCCGAGAAAGTTCAGAACTGAAAAAAACAAATATAGTTGTATTAGAAAATATACTTAGGAAGAGGGAGTGCCAAAAAGTTGAACCACAAGGACATGACATATATGCAATATGGACGTGTAGGATATGCAAGAAGAGGCCAGCACCCTTATTTTTTTCCCCTGGCAACTCCAATCCTGGATAAAAAATGAAGAATTTGCTATTTTCTTTGTTATACACCCATCTTTTAAGATACTTCCTCTAAGATACTTGTGTTCCCTACAGGGGGCAAGGAAAGCTGTCTCTGGAACATGGCACCTCCTTCTAATCTTTATGTACTTAAACTTTGACTCACACACTAATTTATGAAGAGAGAATGTTATGAAGAATATCCCAATAAAAAGGAGAGCAAAGCTGTTACATGAATTCAGCTCGGTGGAGAAATAAACTGGCCATCCATATACTACGAGGAAGTACGAGAAGAAAGACAGGTGAGAGGATACTTGACACGACCGTGATTCTACTGAGGCTAAAAAAAAAATTGACCTGTAGTCAAAATACCAGTTCTTTGGACAGATTTCAGCAATAAAATCCAGATACTTCCGTGGTTAATATCTAATCTACATTTCTTCCCTGGCAAATTTTAAAACTCTCTTCTTTTGGAAGATCAAAAGGTATGTTATCACTATTCTTGGTGACTTGTCAGCAGAAGGATTTTCGTTTTTAATGCAAAAACAGGTGCAGCGATACTTGATTGTAAAGGTTTCCTTTAAAAGTTATTTATAAAATGACAGCCTCTTTTTGCTTTCCTTTCCGTCTGGAAAACCTGGCATTCACAAATTTGATCTTTTGTCTTCCAGATTTTCAAATATCTTCTGATTTTTTATAACGTCAGATTGATTCTACTATTGAGTTTGAGAGGAAGATTCTCTCCTTGATATCCCTATTTCAGTATTCTAGCTCAGAATATCTTTATTAAAAATCCCTTGCACTTATCATTATTCCTTTAGCTTAGAAATCATCCGACAAAAGAAAGACTGGAACAAAATATCCCTCTAAGAATCCTCGCGCAGCTACTGCTGTCCTGCTGTGACAGTCTGAATCTGCTGCAAGGACATATATATCAGAACAGACTGACAAGCAATTCTACTTGATTTTACAGACCTGTTTCATCTTGCCCCAAGAGGTTTCAACCTTGCTTCTTTAGGAGCACTAAACGGTGGCAGTTAATATCTGTGAAAGTCTGTCAACCTACTACAACTGCGGGCCTATTAATCCAGTGAAAGACCTCTAATTACTACCCAGACTAATATATTTCCTTAGGCATAGAACAGCAGTTGATTCTTCAGGTGGGTTACTATATTTATGTATATAGGCTGACAGATAGCAAAGGATTACTTTGTGTTGCAAGGGCCACCAGATATAAGCAGTACAATTACCCTAAGCACGGTCGCTTAGGCAGAAGATGACTGTCATGACACAGGGATGTCTCAGAGTAACAAGCATGACACATCTGTTCTACAAAAGCAGTTTGTGATGGTGGAGTCTCTCAGGCCTACGGCCATCAGGAGTCAGGCTAAGCTAACATTTTCTTGGTGGCAAAGGGATGTCACCCAGGGCACATTAATTTCATCCAGTTCATTTGGCCTCTGTCAGCAAAACTGTCACTGCAGATATTCACCACATTCAGGCAACACAAGTCACAGGCCATTTCTTCCCAAGGATGTCTCCATGGCCACTATTCCTTACCATACAGAGCCTCCCTAAATCTCATAAGTCCTTTTTAGAACTGTAACTACTGTATATTGGGGAATCCACAGTCAATTACTGACAAACCACTACTCCCTGGATTACCACAACACCAAACAAGCACTATAGTATATTTATGGTACAGTATTCTCATATGTAGACCATTATTTCTTCAGTCACTTGAGAAATTTCAATAACTGTTAAAGCCATAAGGTTGAATATAGACAAGGCCAAGAAACACAGGCCACAAAACACCAGTTCCTCCAATTTCAGGGTTTGTCTCTTTTAGACAAAGAAAATTATGGGGTTGGGAACTCCATCAGCCCTTTGAGACCTTGACTGTCTTCCCACGCTCACCTGCTTCCAGCTGGTTGAGTAGTCTGCCTAATTCATGAGACAGTTGCATCAATGTTTCTGCTCTTTTTATTTGAGTGATTCAATACACTCATCTCAGTGCTTCCTGTCAAATCTCCTTAAGGAATAAAAGACAGAATGCAAGGTATGGTCATCTCTGAACTTCAAAATTGTGCCTAAAATGGAGATTAGAAATTAATCGAAAGACAGAGTCAAATATAAAACAAGAAACAAGAGAGTTAACAAAATAAAGAAAAATTTAGCAGTCCGAACCAAGTTTTGGAGAACTGATGCTCGGTACTAAGGACTAGTAAAAAATTACACAGAAAATGTTTCTTATAACACCACTATCCAGCTGTACAAAACTATACTAGTCTTTCATTGCAAAGAATTAAATACAGTCCAAAAATAATATTTTGCATATAATATAACATATGTATATATGTATATAATATTTTGCTCCTGCTCCCCTATAAAGAGCTAAACTATATCATGGGATGCACCTATAAAAAAAATATATATAAAACTATAAAACTATATCAGTGTGCCCTCGTGGCCAAGAAGGCCAATGGCATCCTGGGGTGCATTAAGAGGAGCATCTCCAGCAGGTCAAGGGAGGTGATCTTACCCCTCTACTCAGCCCTGGTAAGGCCACATCTGGAGTACTGTGTCCAGTTCTGGGCCCCACAGTACAAGAGGGATGTGGAGCTGCTGGAGAGAGTCCAGCGCAGGGCCACGAGGATGATCAGGGGCCTGGAACATCTGCCCTATGAGGAGAGGCTGAGGGAGCTGGGCTTGTTCAGCCTGGAGAAGAGAAGGCTGAGAGGGGACCTGATCTGTGTCTATAAGTGCCTCAAGGGAGGCAATGAGGAAGATGAGGCTGGCCTCTTTTCACTGGTGGTCACCGACAGAACCAGAGGAAATGGCCACAAACTGAAGCATAAAAAGTTCCACGGGAACTTAAGGAAGAACTTCTTGACGGTGAGGGTGACAGAGCACTGGAACAGGCTGCCCAGAGAGGTTGTGGAGTCTCCTTCTCTGGAGATCTTCAAGACCCGCTTGGATGCAGCCCTGTGCCACGTGCTCTAGGTGGCCCTGCGTGTGCAGGGGGGGGTGGACTAGATGACCTCTAGAGGTCCCTTCCAACCTTAAGCATTCTATGATTCTATGATTTAATTATAATGTAGATGAGTAGTGCTGTTAATGTACCTGCATCACATATGCTATTAAACAATTGTTTAAAAGGATGTAAAGGTCTTAAGACATAGGAAAAAAAATCAAATATATCTTTGAGTTGCATTGCAATGGAGCAACCTGGTTAAAAACAGATTACAGGATAAGATTTCTGGGCCTGACTATGGACAAGAATAGGCCTAGAAAATTTGCTGACAGATATAAGTATTACAAGGGACCAAACTGGTGTTAGGCACTGCACACATGGCCACATTTTCCTGTCATAGTTTGGTGTTCTTATGTTTATATCCTTTTTGCTCCTTCGATGTGGAAAGGAAATATCCTTCTGTCTTCATTCAAATGACATGAATGTGGATGCTGTGTCCCAGTTGTTTCTCCATTGCAGAGAGTGGTACAGCTATCTATCTCCTGGATGATCAATTCATTTCAAAGGTTGAATGCCAGTTTCCACTTTGCCCTAAGAAAAGTTAGTTACAGATCAAGAGGAATGCACTTTCCCTGACCTCATTAAAGTTTAGAGTCATAGAGCACATCATCAAGATGTACTCTATAACTAGACTTTCATGGATTTAATGAAAAACTTTAAAGACGGTAGACATCATTTATTTCACTTTCTAATCCCTAAAGATAGTAAAGCAGCTGCAACAATCACACATTTCATGGCATTTATTGTTGGGAATATCTCTAGAAAAAAGAGTAGATAAATACAGTTTCTTAAAAGTTATTAAAGTCAGCTTGTTGGAAAGTGCAGTTTTAGAAAACAGTGGGAGATATCAACAGGAAACATGATAAGATGACGCAATGGGAATTCATTTTGGAGGGAAGCTGCTGTCCTCCATCTGTACTTCCATTTGGGAAAACCATTTTAAAATTGTTAACTACATGTAAACACCACACCCGGAGGTTCAGTGAATACTGGTTAGGAAAGATGGTTAGAACATGTAAGCGTGGCTTAGAGCATCTTAGAGCAGAAGAGTTTATGGTGACTCCTATACAATATGAGAGTCTGAGTGTCATTATCAAGAAGTCAGCCCTTTTGCATCCTGAATTAGATTATAAATTTTTGTTTCCACTGGGTATTCCTCATGATATTTTTAGCTTTTCCAGTAAGAGATGATAACAGCTTGAGTAATCAGAAATTCATTTCTCGTGTATTAGTGACTACCAGATGTTCAGTTGCAGGCAGAAAATCAAGGGTAGACATAAAAAAAAAAAAAAAAAAAAAAAAACACTCCATTGAACTTCAAGCACCCTCATTTCTCTTGTTCTTCATGGTGTCACTGTTCCAATCAGAGACTTCTACTGCCTAGGCAGCAAAGAAAAGGAAATACCTTATGTAGTGCTTATTAAAACACATTTGATACTTATCTCAGTCTAGTCACTCTTGGTTGTATTTTGTGTATGCAAGCATAGCAGATGAAAAACAGAATTTTTGTTCTCATTCCCCAGAATATTAAAGAATGATTTCAAAAGTGATTTTTTTCCTTTCTTTTCCCCCCCAGATAATGTTGATTTAAAATTTTTCATTAGTAACTATACTTTCAGATCCCAGAGAACACTATCCTTACCGCCTGAAGGTGTGGAAACCAGTCTAAATAAAAAATTAAGAGAGGATTAATATTTTGTTATGAAAGAGACGGATATCTGTAATAGGTCTTTTTCAGATCTCCATACCCTGTGAATATTTTACTATTGAACATTTCTTAATGGTACATATTTTCCACTTGCTGCCGTCAAGACTAGAGTACTGAAGAAATCTTAGCCGTAAGTAAAAGGTCATGTTTGTTCACTCACCCTGCCAGTAGACATTACTGCCCATCAACAGCTACTCACTGCCCTCCATACAGACTAGTGAAACAGAGAAAAAGGGGGCATGGATTTCTTACTCCATCTTGATAGATATGCGGTACAGAAAATGACTGAGCTCTTGGAAAAAGAACAGCTTTTGACACATTCAAAGTTCTCCAGTGAATAGGAAATTTAGGGAATACAGGTAGGTGACTTGTTTTCTCTGCTTTGAGCCATGGGTAGGACAAAGTGGAACAGAAAATGGTCGTACTCAATGAGTAGGGGCAGAACTGTGGAGTCATAGCAGTTAACTTGATCCTGAGTGATCTTTGGTCAGTTCAATAGCAGCAGGAAGTAGCTGAATTTACAAAATACTGCCAGCTGAATTTCTATTGGTATTAAGCATCAGTATCCAGGGAATGTTACCAGAGCCTGAGAAAAGAGCATTTGCAATCCTCAATGACCATATTCCACATTATAATATTACAACACTAGCATACATATTCTTTTTCCTAGGTCTAATTATTATAAAATGTATGGAATTAAGAACTGGATGTCAAATTCTGACGAAGACTTTGAGCACCTTTAAAAGATGCACAGCAACTCTGTTTCTAGTTACACACCAGTTTGGAGACTTCCATTGCCAACAGTAAGCCCCTGAATACCTTAGACTCTCCTAGAGATAACCTGAAATGTTATCTGTGCATGACCCGTCATAGGTAATGCCATTGCCCATATTAGTCACGTGTGCAACACTGCTTTTGCCTCCAGCATACCTCAGGACTGCTGTAAAGTTTATTAAAAAAAAAAAAATTCTGCTGCTGTTTTCAATAGTTACTGAGTCTCAGGATTTATTCTCAGCCTGGACTCGCAGTTTTCAGAGCCCTTACTCTAGCCTCAGTCTCTACTTCTAAATACAGGTAGCAAAGCCGGGGCACAATTAGCCAAAATCTAATTTTTAGCTGCCTTGTGTTATTTCCTATATATTCAGGCACTGACCCTTTTCATGAACAATTAACATTAAATGTAGTCAAGTAAAATACAAGGTAAAATGGATGCAAATCTGCAAAAGCATTTGGAAATATCTAAATGAGAATGCAAGAAAAGAAAATGCAAAATAGCTTTTAGGAAACACCCTTAAATTTAAATTCAGAAAAGGAAAAAATACTTGAGCAGTGAGACACAACAGGGAGTGTGATTATCACATGATAATAATTCCTCCAGGCCTTCTCAACAATTTTCAATCCAAGCTATAAATAGCATCACAGTAAATGCTAATGGTTGAGTTTCATGTTCATTTTCCATGTTATCACTGTGCAGATATTAAGGGATGCATTCCTGACAAAATTCATCATGCCATTCTACAAAATGAGCAGAATTTTGGATGGGGGTCTGAACAATAATCTTCACAGAGAAAAATATTGATTTTTAAACGAATCTTGAAATAGAAGGAGTTTAGAATTGGTATTGCAGAAAATAGCATGCCTTCTTTCATATGCAAAGTGAAGGAAATGTGTTTCCACCTCTGAATTATATTTATGAGAATACCAGAACTATAATAATAATAATCATACTTCCATTAGTGTTTATATTTTGTATCCAAGATTACAAAAGGACATTGTATGACAGCTAGAAAGAATATAGATTAAAAATGCGTTAAATAGGAACTCACTGGGCTGTCTATAGGCTTTGGGAGTTCTTGAATCAAGAAAAATAAGCAAGGTTTCAATCAATTTACAAAAAATGATAGGAGGAGGTGAAGGTTTTTAGTAATTGGAAAGACTAGGAAACATTTGTCATTAGAGAGATTTCTGAGGTTTTATATGTAACCTCTGTTACAACTTTTCGCCAGTATACATTGCCAGCCTCAAATTCGGTGCTCTCAATTTACATAACAAAATAAGGCAACCATAAAAACATGCTGGAAAGGCATCGTGACAAACTGGAACTCCTTAGAGGCACAGCTTACCGTGTATGATCCAACTTGACATATCCTAATTAATACACAGGCTCAGTAGCTTTCAGAGACAGTGTTTGACAGGGTCCGGTAGTCCAGTTAGCATTTTTCTACTTGAATCTCATGCCTGGATATAAGAAAGGTACGAGTAGTTCTCAAAGCTCTATGCCACAAGATAACCCTATAGACTGCCACTTTTAGACATGAGAAACTAAACAACAGAAAAGAATATATATATCTATTAAAAATCATCAATTGGAAGAGAACTCAGGTTTCTTAAGACCCGAGCCATTATATATTTTCAAGCTATTCCTTTAATGAACTCCTTACTCTTCAATAAACACTTAAGGAAAAAAGGTTTTATTATCTATGGTTCAAATTATCCAATAAGAACTAGGCACATTTGGTATTTCAGTGGAGTGATAAACTTGTCACAGGATCAAATCCACACACAAATGATTTCCATTTCTATTTTTCCTCAAAGCACATACTCACTTTCCTTTCCAATTTTTAAAGAAAAACAATTCAACAGCATTCAGAAAATAATTTTAAATAATCACAGGAGGAACATAATTTCCTGTTGCAAAGATATCCACTTACCTTCAGTTACTCTTTTCCTATTCTTATAACATGCCAGATGTTAATTTGGCTCACAACCCCTTGCATACAGCTCTATTGCAACTTTAATCAAGTGATTAAGAGAGCTGTTATTTCATTAGCACATCCTTTCGCTGATCATTGCAACACATTAGTCATATATAAAAGGAGTACCAGTGGCTTGCTCCAAAAATTGTGTGTTGTGGTTTCAACTGCAACAACACTTTGTCACCTTTCCACCTGCAAAAATGTTTTGAAAAATATGGAATAGTGAATCTTTCCTCTCCATGTGAAGAGGCTTTTATTCCAAAGCAATAACTATTCTTTTAACCTTTTTCTGTTAAAGAAAGAGAGTGTTAAAGAAAGAGAGAGAGAGAGAGAAGTGATGAAGATGGATATTTTATTTTATTATTTTTAAAGGTCTTTTGACACTGGAGAAAGACTTCTTGATAACAATCTGCCAGTTTAATTCCTCCATCATTTGCGCTAAAATTGATTTAATTACTTGAAAAAGCACTGCACTACCAGCATTTTTCAGCACATGTATGCAAACAGAGTGTGTGTATGCAGCACGTGCAAAGTTGAACATTATTTTTGTATGGAATTCTAATAACAAATTTGACTCGATAGTGCAACTAAAAGTTAGGGAATTCTATCAATTGAACAAGGAATTATGTGTATTACAAATAGATTTCCATCCACCATTCTTTTGGAAATATGTGTGAAAAATATTAAGTTTATACATAGATATCAAGTTTATACACAGATAATATAAGGGTAAATTATACAAAACTTAATCCTGTAGTGAATGGCATATACCTTAGGTTTCAAAAAGTCAGAGATCTGAGAAATTCATCCTATCTTCCCGGACATCTTCAGCTTCATAATATAGCAACATAATTCCACAGAGAGTGAGGAAAAAATAGGTATTCACACACAGCCATAATTGTGGCATTTTGCAGCATAATGACCCAGGTCCAGGGCTCAGCAGTCACGCAGATGACTTGGGCATCTTGCTCGAGGCCATGCCAAGGAGGAATCTGTGGTTCTTTTCCACCTGGTTTCACCTGTGGAAGTCAAACTGAGGACAAGGACAATGAATGGTCACTAAAGAAATCCACGGTATTAATCCTGCAATAATAAGAAAAAGAGGTTTCTGGGGAAGAATTATCAGAACTTAAAAGAAAACAGGTTTTTCCTGTAAGATCAGTTACAGTGCTCAGATATCAGTGGAAAAAGTAACCAAGGTTTTGTCCAAAAGTGGACATGATCTAACCTAAGGAGTACGGTAACTTCCTTTCACAGAGAGGGAGGTCTTTTAATTTTGAATCAGTAGGAGGACCTAATTTGGCAGGTCAGTCTTTCTCCTGGATTTCAACCAGAGTTTATAAAATAAACGGATTTGTAAATAGTCACTCATTTCTCCAAGAAAACATGGCTTTTAGAATTGCTACTAAAGAAGTATTTGACATCCTATTATTACAGTCTAATTGCTGCATACATTCACAACGCCATAAAATTGTGAAAAGAGTATGCTGTTACTTTTTGCTGGCAAGTTTATTGTGATGTAAAATGTACAGAAGTATAGGATATTAAAGAACTATAGAGAAATTCAATTACTGTAACATACGTATAAGCTTTGAGAAAAAAATGTAACAGGAACAAGGAGCTCTGTGTTACTGACAGGTAATCAAAGTACTGGCTGCTTTTCACAAGTATTGCAAGAAGGGATTTTCTATTAAAGCTTCTCATTTAAAAAAAGCAAAGTAGATACGCAGTGCTTCTTTATATATTTCACAAGCAACCAAAGAGAAGCCAAAAAATGAAATGCATTAACAAAAATCACCGTGGGTCTACTCTACCCTGTCCCTCCTCACCCAACAAATATGGAGATAGTCCTGCATTTTATTACAGGCTTCATCAATAGATTCAGATCCAGAGCTGCGATTAAGGCCTGAAAATCTTAGGCTGAAACTGAAAGATGCACTTCAGCTGCAAATATGTAGCAATTATCATGAAATGAAGTTCATTCCACATTTTAGCTAATCACCATGGAAACCTATATTCATTGGCTCCTAATTGGAAACATTCCAGACCTGGAAAACACTGTAGGCTTAAGACTGCATAATTTCTTATTTAAGTAGTCGTACTATTATTCTCTATTTGTGACAGCATGTTGTGGCAATTTTGGCAATATCCCTAGAGAAAATCCTCTGCGGAGCTTGTCTTTGCAAGTATTTTTCACACTTCAGTGGGACTTCTGCCCCTACAGGATTGTTTGGTCAAGTCACTTCTGTGTTTTGTGACATTAATAGCTGAATATAAACACACACAAATATTATAGAAGGTTGTTGTTCGAGTAACTCCACGTTATAATGCTGATACTTGAGTATTGCTAAAATCATAATGTGATTATCATATGCATTTTCTCAGTGTTTCTAATGGATTTAGGGCTGTGTTCACACTGTAGTGTGAATATTAACTATCTTGTATAAGATCTTTAGAAAAATGCTTATACTAACTTAAACAGAGAAAACCTACTGATTTTTATTGATACATTCCTAAATACATCCTCCAGTTTTGAAAGTATCCTGATAAGCAAAAGTGATGAATGCTTGTAGATTTTACTAATTTTACTAAATACAGTAAGATCATATCTGAAAATCAGAATATTCAGTTAGTATGTTTCTTTTCCATCACCCCCTAAACTTTTCCTTTCCTGAATATTTTTTTTCACTAGCAGATATCACAAATATCTCTGTATATACTTTGTGTTTGTATATATGCATGTGTGTGTAGAGCTGTCTTTCAAACAAAAACATAAAATGGTTCTAGGTCACATATAATTATATAATTTGATACGTAATTTTCATTATACATGGTCGCAAATTCCAATGGTATCTGATCTTTTTGAAATGGAGTTTTAACTACAGGTACTTTGATGACTCTCTTTTGATTTCTTTTGAACTGTTTAATTACGATTTCTGACTCTCATTGGAACTTTGGCAAGTAATTCTCCTTACCTTTCACGATAAAGGCTTCAAGAAAGAGTTGCTTGTCTGCAAAGAAATATCCACTGACTTTCTGATTTACCTTGCTCAGGTCTCTCTGTTCCCAGAAACACATACATAACAGCCCATGTTTTCCTTCTGTATTTCAGCTGTATAATGACAGCTGGATCTTTCTGTCTGAACGAAAACTGTGGCTCTGCAAAAGTCTTAGGAAAACTCACACAAGCAATGTTCTCCAGGGATTATTCAGTTTGCTTCCATGCCACAGTGCATAATTAGGGAGAAAGAAGTCAGGACTGGCTGGAATAATCTACTTAGCATAGCTCCTAACTCAGGGTGATGCTGCCAGACAAAGCTCAAGAGTACTGGTGTTGGTGTCTGAATTAGCTGGTGTTAAGTCAATGCTGGTTTATCTGCAATCACATGGTTACAGTACAATGTAAATGCTTCCTACCCTGCTATCAAAAGCGGTCTGCAGATGTGTTTCTTTCATCTATTACTATTCTTAAAGGACTGAAAATGAATCTCCCTTAAGCAGTAACAAAAAGGGCACAAAGCAACTAAATTTACTGGAAAAATTCCCGTTGTTTGCCTTTCTGGGACAGTAAAGGTTTAGCACTGCAGTTCTCCCTCCCTCTCTCAGCTCACACAAATATACAAAGAGCACAGGATCATCCACGTGCCTATGGCTTTATACGAATTTATACAGCTGTCACACAGTGGCCATTAAAGAGACAACAAATACACGTAATATCCATAGAGTCTGGCTTAGCATTAGGTGGCATTAGGTTGTACAAACTGATAGTGTTAGTTTGTTGGCATAGCATTAGTTTGTACAGCCTGATTTTTCAGTAGAGTGCTACTTCTTTCTAATCCCCTTTTTCTGCTGGAAAATTAATTGGTCTTTACAGATGAGTCAAAAGAAAATATTTCTCGAATTCACAAAACTAAAATGAGAAACGATTGTATATGAAAAATCTGATCTTCCGGTGGAACAGAGTTATGCACATTTATATGAGTTTCAGAAATGCCTTCAAGTAATTAAGAAATACAGAATTCTTTTGCATTTCCACAGTGCTAAGATTTGATCTTGTGTGCTGGCACTGTAAGGTGAGACAGAGCCATGGGTTTGATTTTTATCTGTGTCAAATGTACCTCCTCTGACAATGGGAAGCAGGGAGAATTAATGCATCTGTTCCAGTGTCTGGAGAAAATTTTTTCTGACTAGCTAAAATGAGGATGTGGATAAATATATAAATGTACCTTTGCTACGTGTATCCTCCAACTCTTGGTTTAGCTCTTTTTCTCTGTCTCCCAGTCCACACACCTTTCACTTCATCTTCTACATACCTCTCATTAGCTGTTAAGAATGCCCTCCTGTCTTGTCTGTGCTAACTGCTTGTCACCAGGTATCTCTGGTGATAATAATACTGATTATTTTCAGTATGTATTTAACTCTCTGATCTTCTTACAACAGATAATACTTCAAGTTCATGCCCAGGCTTGAGCGGTTTTACCTATTCTTGTTGTTGCTAACTCATGGTCTTAGGTAGCTGCTCTTCCTTCCACCTTACCCACTGCTGTCGTCCTAGCATCGTAGCCCCTCTGTGCCAAAAGCTGCCCCCATCCCATCCTCCTCCCACTAATAATTGCAGTTTTCCCCAAGGAATAGTCATCTAATAATAATTCTGGATTTGGAATAATCACCTAATAATACTTCTGCCTTTCCTCAGCTGATGGTATGGGCATGGCGTGATAAAGGAGTTGGGAACACACTTTGCTCTTGGGGCAGGAGAAGGGTACTGTCTTTAGAGAGCACTACAGAACTGTTGTCCAAAAATGCTGACAGAACTGTTGTCCAAAAAAGCTGATGCCCCTTCTCCAGAACATTTCCAGATCAACTGTAGACAAACTACTCTTCCTACTGTCTAGTAAAATTTTAAATGCACCTTTTAAAAATCTGTTACACTAACTTTAAAAATTTCCAGGCTTTAGGAACCAGTCTTACAAAACATCATGGCCCAGCATACTACTGAGATAACCTCTAAATTTTGTTCTAGCACTCTTTCAAGCCTCAGGCCTTGATATATTTGAGAGCTGAATTTTGGATACATAAGACTTCTCCTCCAACATCTGCTGAGAACCTTATGAATAATCATTCTTCAGGTTATTAAATGTATTAATTCATATCATTAATGTTTCCTATCTCTGAATGTTGTTATGCATGTCTCTCATGCAAATATTTGGCAAACTTTGAAGTTTTAGTTTAGTCTAGCATTTAAGAGAGTTTAGAGCGCGCTGATATCTTCTGAAGTATTCTCCCACGATCTCCTTATTGCCCTCAGAAGAACCACTTTACTCCTGTAAAAGTTACTTACCTGTGTGATGAATGAATACTAGTTTATTGCTAGCTATTTTACAAAATGAACATTTTTTTGAGTTCGTGCTTTGAATTCTCATTCTCTAAAATCCTTTCCTATAAATGTAACTCCAAAAAGATTGATGAGACTAAATCAGAGCACACCTATTTTAAATGACAGCTTTCAACAATTATGTTCCTATCAATATCTGCCTTTCCAGGTTGCTCTGTTAGGATTGCAAAGGAGGGGACTAGGACAGCCTTATCTTTTCACTTCAGTTGTGGAGAAAAGAAAGGCAAGAAATTGAAGTTATGTTTCACTAGATCAAAAAGCAAAACTAAAGAAATTCACTTTAGGTAAGATTATTGTTATTATTATTTATTATTAACCATGTTCAGGGTTAAAGGCAGAGGAATTGATTTTTTTTTAATTTAAATAGAAAACAAGTAAATAAAGGGCTGTTTTTGAAGAAGTGGTTGTGGTTGCTACCCCTTGCCCAGAAGGGCAGTGCTTGAAAAAGTTTCCCAAGATGTGTGAGGTAAAGATTTAACTCCAACCTCATTCTCTAGTGATTTAAATAGCAAAGCCAACAATGACATGTTTAGGGAAAACATGGGATATTTTCAGTTTTCCTGACATACATGTTGTGCCATTTTGCACCAAGAACTTTAATACTCATCTAAGTATCAGAGAGAGTGACTAAGCCTAGTCTTGCTGGTTTTAGAGGCTATCATAAAGAGTGAGGGTGCTTCATTCCTCATTTTGGGATTATTCTGGCATGCAGAACAGCTGCAGTGAGTCTGTCTTGCCATGGCTGCAGTCACTGCTGCCTGGCTGGGAGCAGGTGCTGGAGTTGTCTTCTGAACAAGCTGGTTCTTGTTACAGTTTATCTTTTTGGGAGCAAACGCAACACCATTAAACAATAAGCACCTGCAGAATCCCAAAAAAAAAAAAAAAAAAAGCTCTACAAGGGAAATGTCTCTACACCTTATAGAGCATCATTTCTAAGGTTAACTCTTCTGAGCATACCTGACTTTTACTGATGCTAGGCAAAGCTTCCTTCAAATAATGAAACTTTTTGAAAATCAGCATTATTCAGTTCCAGAGATAAAAGTTTGATGTCTGAGTAAGATATATGTGAGTCTAGATAAGCTAAGCCCTTTCTCTTGTGGTGGACAAAGCACTGCAGAAAGTGGGATTGAAGTTCTGGTCTTTTTTTTTAAAGAAAAAAAATATTTTTAAATCTTACAAAGAGCAGATGAGGAAAGACATACATTAGTAGGATTCTAAAGCAGGAAGGGCATTATGATTTGAAAACCTTAAAATACCCATTTTATAAGCTTAATTTATATCCAGTGTGTTATTAAAGTAATTTAATGTCATTCATTTCCTAAAAAAAAAATGTTTAGGAGCTTGGGTAGTACAATGACAGGTGCTAGTATAAAACCTAGGGAAAAAAGATCTGTGTTAATTCAGATGATAGAATAAATAGGTTAAGCGTTAAAAAGTTGTTCTTATGACCTTGTTACCGAATACTACTGTGCACAGCTAAGTTCAGGATTTCAAGCACTGTGGTAGTAAACACTATTCCAAATTTTTAAATTTTGTTAAATATGCAAAAATGGGATATGACATTGTATGATATGTAAGGAACTGAAGAAGACTAATTTTAAACAACATTTTTCTATTTCTCTCTGCTTTTACTCTAGAGCTTTTAGAAATAAGCTTCCTATATGGCAACCTTTTGGTATTAATAGCTGTCCATCTGGGACAAAAGAAAAAATAAGTTTAGATATATAGACACTATTTTTGCAGTCTGCATTTTTAGAACAAAAGAATATGAACACAGACAAAAAGAAATGAAAAAGAGTATGAATAAAGAAAATGCATTTCTGCTTCTGAGTTTGGTGCCCTCAGTTCATTAGATTAGGGCACAGTGTGAGCTGAGAGACCGTCCTGGACAATCTAGGATAACTGCTTACCCCACTGAGGACACATATCTCACAGCTGTGCTGCTGCTGGAAGAGGTTACTTTTGTCAGGCAGAATATGATGAAATACTTGCCCACCCCAGTCACAGTGTGGGGTTGGGGGAAATTTCTACCAACAGCCAATTATTTCAAAATATTTCTTTAGCAATCTCTATAAGATGAGGCTTTGGCTGACAAAATCAGTCTCTTGCTTATGACAAAGAGAAAAAGAGAAACTATCAAAAAAAAAAAGAAGAAAGAAGGAAAAAGAGAAAGGAGATTAAAAGACATGTGAGAGGAAGAGTGGCGGTTTTGTGGCTTTACCGCATGCCGTGAAGCTGGCATTTTCCCTTCGTTTCTTCCATCTGGTGTGGTATGTTCAGGGCAATTATCTGAATGGGCTCTGGAAAGTTTAGGGTATCATGATGAAGGATAAAGGTTCTTAGTACGGGATTCAGGAGTGGGGGAGATCTCAGTTCTTGCAGGAAGGAAACTAATTACAACTGGTGAGAGGAACATCCATCCTCTGAACTTTTTATGCATCAAGTAAAATATAGTAATTTTTGGTGCCACACTCTTGGTTGTCAGACATCATATTAGCACAGTCCTCTGTGGATAATTTTATGATAATGCATTTTTTTGGAAGAAAAGAACAGCTTGGCACAGTCAGTATAATACTGGCTTAACAATCTCTGTATGAGATGGATTCAGAAAGTCACAGAATTTGCATAGTAAACCAACTGCAATAATTACATTGACAAACCAAAACCATTAATTGAAGAACCTGTGTTTGAAGATAATGCCTTTAATTATAATGAGGTTAAATGTTTCTAGCAAAAGTGAATCTTTCCAATGACATGTGAGTTGGGAAGAGAACAGTAATTCACATTAAGTTCTATGGCTGTAGCTTATTATTCTTCATAGACCCAAACTGGCAAAAACGAGCTGCATCAGAGGTTGCGTAATACTGATCTTTTTACCCTTGAGACTATTGAAAACGCCCATCATTAAGGCAGCTACAGCTAGCCAGTCAGTGTCAATCAAAGCCTGTGAGGCATTTTATAAATTAGTCCCTATTGATATATAAATGATATATGAATTAAAAGCAAGAGATGGAGCCATTTGTCATTGTAACAGCTAGGTTTCCAATTAGCCTTTTTAGTTACTTTTGTTGTGTATGCCATGCATTTTTTATTGCTCAATGCATTTTAATTGAATAACACAAATGCTTCAAGAATTTGCCATTTAGTCAGAAATCTTCACTTTTTAATTTACTGTTGTATGCAGGAAGAAGGAGGAGATGATTATTATTTCTTATTTTGTAACTAACTTCATTTTGCCTGGGTTACAGGTTAACTATGAGTCAGCAATGTGCCCTCGTGGCCAAGAAGGCCAGTGGGATCCTGGCTGCATGAGGAGGAGCGTTGCCAGCAGGTCGGGGGAGGGGATCCTGCCCCTCTGTTCAGCTCTGGTGAGGCCGCACCTGGAGTATGGGGTGCAGTTCTGGGCTCCCCAGTACAAGAGGGACGTGGAGTTGCTGGAGAGAGTCCAGTGTAGAGCCATGAAGATGATTAAGGGACTGGAGCATCTATCGTAAGACGAAAGACTAAGCAAGTGAGCTGGGCCTGTTGGAGAACGAAGGCTGAGAGGAGATTTGATCAACATGTTCAAGTACCTGAGGAGTGATTGCAGGGAGATTGGGGCCAGGCTCTTCTCCGTGGTGGCCAGTGGCAGGACAAGGGGTAATGGGTACAAGCTGAAACACAGGAAGTTCCACCTCCATATGAGGAAGAACTTCTTTCCTGTGAGGGGGACAGAGCCCTGGAACAGGCTGCCCAGAGAGGCTGTGGAGTCTCCTTCTCTGGAGATCTTCCAAACCTGCCTGGATGCCGCCCTGTGCCACGTGCTCTGGGTGTCTCTGCTGGAGCAGGGGGGGTGGACTAGATGACCTCTAGAGGTCCCTGCCAACCTCAACCATTCTGTGATTCTGTGATTCTGTTATTTACTGCAGATTTCTTCACATGCTGAGAAGTTATAACCAAAGTTCTGACAGTATTTTAGGCCTCCATTTCTCCATAACAAAAGGTAATAGAGAATTCTCAGACTGAAAATACCCAGGGTGGAGATATCTATCTCTGCAATGTAAATCTAGTTTAAATCTGATGGCTATAACTGAGTTACTCTGACATTTTACTACTGAATGGGAGATAAGGATGTATTTCATATATTTTCAAACCTGTTCCTTGTAGTTTTGTTTATCTGTAGTGAACCTAGCAAGAACTGTATTCCCTTGCATAGGTGCTTGGGTACCCCAAAATGCAGGGTCACATTACTCACCAGGATACTTAACATGAAATGAGGGGGAAGGAGAATGTCGAACCACCTTTTTGCAGCCGTGCTGCACAGTTTCTCTATTCCCTGGCTAGGGATCACCCAAACCACAGAGAATCAATTGAGCAGCTGACTGATAAGGCCCAAGAATGGAAAATTGATGCTATGTCAGGAGCTGCTCTTCTCTAGTTAGAGTTGGAAGCTACTGTTTTAATTACCTGTATTGATCTAGATTATAAGTGGTGAAGGATCTTTATTCCTTTCAATTTCTAAAATGCAGTTTTCTCACATATTCCATATTAAAAAGGCACAGTAATCCTACTAGGATTATTCTTGAGTTATTTGCAATACACATACTATTTTTTACTTACGAATTCTAAACTATTTTAAACATAAATTGGTTGTTTGCAGTTTGTGATGAGAGAATATGATAGTTCTATTAAGTGACTTTTGGAGGATTTTGAATTTTGAGGTATCATAAGGCCACAGAGCATAAAGTATGTTTCAAAGAATAAGAATAAAAAAAGCCTTCTTTCAAAAGTAATAAATAAATAAATTATGCATTTCACGTAATATCAAATAGCTACACAAACCTGCTAGGGTCTGGTAGAGCAATGACATGAAAAAGAGGAAATGCTCTGTTCTAGAAGATTCCTACTTTGAAGCATCTTACCTGATTCTCTCTTTTGGATTTTCAAAATCAGTCAAAGGATTTAGATGTTTAAGATGTCACTGGAAGTGCCTTTCTGAGTCCTCTCTAAGACAACAGACTGAAATGAATGCTGTGCAAGGAATAATTAGGAGCTAGTGTGTACCTGCAAGCTGAGCAGACGCAGAGTAACACCATCTGTATAGCAACCCTAATTCTGCAAAGAATTTAGGCCCATAAAAGACATTTCTTTCCTTATTAATCCAATTGCTCCTCATTCACCACTGTACTTTTGCCTGTGTATGCTCTGTTTTCAAGAAAAGTGCCTAGAATCAACTCATTACATTTTTTTTTAGTGCTTCAGAAAAGTGCCATACTGAAAATTACTCTATATACTGAACTGACTGCGCTTGTGTCATTGTCATCTCATCCAACAAACAGACCATGGCATGCAGCTGAATTTACAGGAACACAACAGAGCACAGGTTCGGGAGGGTACAGACTGTCCAGAAAAGTTAAAATAAAGGCAGATAAGAAGGTATCTTGGGCTACGTAAGATTGCAGAGAAATAAGGACACAAAGGAGACAAAAGAATCAATATGAGTTAAATTCCTTTGAGGAAGGTAATTTTGTGGGGTTTAGAGTGAAAGTGTACCTTCAAGCTAGAGTGCTCTGTACTGCTGTTAAAATAATGGCAAAATTCCTGAAAACATTTACAGGAGAGCTTTGTTTCCAAATATAAATTAAGAATAAATGTCATTAAAGATTGTTCACTCATGAGGTAAATAGCAAAAAGAGGTAAGAGTTATTTACAATGGTGGACAGCACATGCAAAAAACATATCAGTATACACTGGAGAAAAAGGAATTCATCTTGGAAATTAGAAGTTATCTAACCACCTCAAGACCAGGGTTCCAAAAGGCTCAGCATGTGGGCCAGAAAATAATCCATTTTATGATGGAACATGCGAAGTTTATGAGGACAGTTGTATGATAGATTCATATCCTGAGAAGTGAGGAAAACCCTATAGTCAACTACTCATTTGGCTGGCTGCTTACCATTGCATACTGGAAATCTAAGCAGCAATTATCTTCTCACTGTGTATCTGGACACAGTAAAGGAGATTCTGAATCAAATATAGCTAACATGGTAAAAATTATAACAAAATAGTATTGAGGTTCAAAGAGAGAGATTTAATGGAAATATTAAATTGTGGTGATGTCTTTTATGCAGAATTTCAATTTCCCGCAATCTAGGTAGTTCAGAATAGGTAGACAAGGCTATGACCACATTTGCAAGGTAGGAATCAGCAAAATGAGTCATTTATTCTGGATGTCATCTCTGAGCATGTGGAGCAAAAGGAGGTGACCAGGACTAATCAGCATAGATTCACCAAGGGGAAATCATGCTCAAACAATCTGATAACCTTCCATGTATGAATGGTGGGATGAGGGGAGAGCAGTGGATGTTGTCTACCTTGACTTCAGCAAGGATTTTGCCACTGTCTCCCATAATATGCTCATATGTAACCTCAGAAAATGTGCATTAGTTGAGTGGACAGTGAGTTGAGAAACAGGTGAATGGCCGTTCAAAGTCTATTTGGAGGCCTGTAGCTGGCAGGGTTCCCCAGGGCTCAGTAGTGGGTCCAGACTTGTGAGTGATACACCAGCTGTGCTGCTGTTTAGAGGAACCTGGATGGGCTGTAGAGCTGGGTGGAGAGGAACCTCATGAACCTCAACAAAGGCAAGTGGAGAGTCCTGCCTTAGCGAGGAATCACCCCAGTAGAGGTTGGGGGCTGATTTCCTGGAAAGCAGCATTGCAGATAAGAACCTGGGAATCCTGGAGATCAGAAGTCAAGAAGTGTGCAGTTGAGGCCAAGAAGGCCAATGATATCCTGGGATGCATTGGGTAGAGTGTTACCAGCAGGCTCAGTGAGATGACTCTGTCTCTCTACTCAGCCCCGATGAGGATGGATCTGGAGTGCTGTGTCCAGTTCTTGTAGGGAAGTTCATGGTAGTTCAGGTAGGGGTACAAAGATGATTAGGGGACGGGACCATCTCTCTTATGAGAAAAGGTTATGAGAGCTGGTCTGGTTTATCCTGGAAAGGGGATCATAACCATGTATACAAATATCTCAAGGGTGAGTGTCAAGAGGATGAGGCTGATCTACTTTCAGCGGTGCCCAGCAACAGAGCAAGAGGCAACAGGCACAAACTGACACCTAAGTTCTGCCTAAACATGAGGAACAGGCTGCCTGGGGAGGTTGTAGAGTCTCCTTCTCTGGAGATCTTCAAAACCTGCCTGGATGCCACGTGCTCTCAATAACCTTACTTCAGCAGAGGGGTTGGATTAGATGATTTCCAGAGGTCCCCTTCAACCCTTATCATTCTGTGATTCTGTGATTTATGTGAGTTACGAAACTCAAGGATAATCAAAAGAGTGGGGAAAATCATGAAAATAAAAGGGAAGTAACTTTTTGGAAAACTGGGAACTTGGAGTTTAGTTGACACAAAAATAGGGTCTTTCTAATTAGAATAGTAATAGAAGTAGTAATCAGTAATCAGTAGTAATAGCAACTCCTGATTGTGCAAGCACCAGATTATCCTATATGTAAATCAAGCTCTAGATTTACATAAAACTATTGATGCAGTAGAAATGATTACAGTCAAATAGAACTAGATAATAATTGCGTCTTCTTTGAAAATAAATATTTCAGCGTGACTTTACTATTTCTTATGCCTTAGCATTCATGTAGAAGCAAAAGACTATTATCCTGTGACAATGTTCTGTTCAATTTGTATTATCTCTTAATTAAATTAATGCATGCTGTATTGCAGATGCTTATTAAAGTAATTGTTTCCTTAAAATGGGGATATCACACATATAAACAGTCTAATCATTTTAAGATGATTCAGAGATCTTTTCCAATGACTTACTTGAGTAAAAATCTGGATTTGGCTTGACCTCTGTGATAATCATCTGTCAAATTAAAAGCTGAACTAAATTATTACATAAATTTTGTACTAGGCTAACAACCTAGTTAAAACTATAAAAAGGAAGACTGCAAGAAATATTGCAAAATGTGAGGTTTGGAGATCTCTTTTTCCAGAAAAAAAGAAAAGTCTATGCCATAATTTCCTTATATACAAAGGAAATTAATGGAAGAGTAGAAACACTGCCCCTCTATGACAGACCACATGCAATAGATGGCCAGCGATAGCTTACTCTCTGAAGTTGTGAACCTAGATCTTCACAGGGATATTTGACTCACATTCATCAACAGTTTTGAGATTTTCAGTACTGCTGTCTCTGAGATAAATTCACTAATTTAGACTAATAGTTATGTTGTACATTTCTCTTTACCAGCAGACTTGCCAAAATAATGACTTGGAGAGTCACCTCTTTTTTTTTTTTTCTTTTGTGTTTCTCTGTCCCCGAGGTATATTTGAACTGTCTGATGATTACTGAAAAAAACTGCTTAATTATACAAAGCATCTGAAAGAAAACAAGCTTTTTTTGTTCCACATGTAGAGATTTCCCCCAACAGTTGTTAAATTGATAAATTGATATTAAATGCAGAATGTCATGGCATGTTCTTTGAGCAGTATTATTTAACACAGCAAAGATTTTGTTGTCTTGAATATCACTTCGGAAATCTACAATATTCAAGGCTTAGGAATCAAAATCAGCCTTTGATGCTGTGAATGAAGTGAATGTCACTGAAGAGAATGTTAATCGCAAGGATTCATGAGCTGAACTTGTTATTTGTAATTTCACTAGTAATTATTTCAATAAATTTTGGGTTTTCCCGTAACACAGAAATAAGCTAAAACTTTAGCATTGTATCACATCCCATAGTTTGGTCAAACTCAGCTGTAGATTAAGCTTTACAGATGTCTTCTATACGATCTTGATAATAATCATAACCAAATCCCATTTTCAAACTTCTGCACCACTGGATCTAGAAACATACCACAAAACAAATGCTTCTAAGTTATACTATAGAATCATATGTTTGCAGTGAGAAAAAAAAATACATTTCCTTGATGTATAGGAGTTGGAACTTTAGCAATGGTGAACATACAGAATTCTTTTCATGTATGAACTGCCCTAACATATCCCAATGTGCATATTCCTGAAGTTTAAGATTTTGCTGAATGTCACAACCAGCTTTATAATACAGGGGAAAAAAGTGCACAGAATTACTTGCAAATTGTGGAATTGGCTCCCAACCCAGCAAGAGATTGGTTGCTATGGCTGCTGCTTGTGAAAGCAGCTGGCTTCCTCAACATCTGATTATTGTAATATATTAAGTGGCAATCTCCAAGCACCAGAAATTTTTTAAAAAATATTTTTAAAAAGCCTCCATAGACTGTACTAAGAAAAAAAAATCTATTTGCATATTCTGTGTCTCTATATTATTCTTGGTCTCAGCCAGAAACATTTTATGGAACCTGACGGACAAATTGTATCTTTCAGTACTGTAAATTCTCTGCTCCTACATCTGATAAATTCAGGCCAATGCTATGACATTTACTTCCACATATTAGGAGAGCTGGGATACTTCATTCATATCTATTTTTTTCTCAACTGCTACTTCCCTTTTTACAATGAAACTGGAAAGAATAAAGGAAGTGAGGAACTATCTATATTCAGGTTTACTACAATTAAAATTTTTGAAACAGATTATTAATTGCTAGCATCAAGCTGCCTTTTAAGTAACATTTATACATAGTGCTATAAGAGTGAATTCATTTTTTTTATTTTGATAATTTTATGGATTAGTGAATTACTGGCAAGCAAAAATGAAGTATGTAAAACAAATTTTAATTCATAACTTGCTTGGACAAAGCAGTTTTTTTTTTTTCCTTTGTGTTTGTTTTACAACAAAAATACAGAAGGTGTTTTGTTTCTTTGGTGCACAAGTCATTACTGATGCTTGTGTGATGTCAATTCGCTATAGTATAACAAGAATTTTCATGTTCAGCTACAATGACTTTCAGAGGGAATCAGTTGTTTTCAAAGCTTAAGCTGCAATTGGAGAAGTTCCAAGTCATTACCTAAATTTACATTATATTCTGTCTGGGAATTTATTTTTATAACTTACAGACCCTATCCTTTTCCTTTTAGGTAGAAATTTTGCAACTGACTTCAGTATGAAGTCAATTTTTTTAAGAGATAACTAAAAAGATTCTGTTTTGCTGTTATTCTGCTTAAATATGACTCAGTCTGTATTTTTGCATATGAAAGAAGAAAGTGACACAGCATCTAAAAGGCTGTATATTGTTGCAGAGATGGTTATGGACGTAACAGTAATGCTCTCTCTGAGAAATATATTTTATGCACCTATACTGCTGAGACTTATTTCCTATATTTCAAGTGCAATGCAGCAGCCAGTAAATGTATGTAGGAGCTCTGGAAATAATTCCTTTGTAAGAAAGGACATGAAATCAACTTTCCCCTAATCATGAGGTAATAACCTTCAGCAGTAAAGGAGGTTCTACTAATTCCACTTTGAAATGGAAAACTTTGAGGGCCGATGATTTCACCACTTACAAGAACAAGGTGTTCTGATATCTGTCATTTTGGACTTCACATAGTTCTCTTGTTGCAAAAGTTATGCTATGTATAGAAATGCTTCTGAGTTTGGGAAGAAATCCTACAATACACACAAATCCCTGGTCTAGGAAAAGTTTATGCCCGTGACACTATTCACATACACAAAACTAAAACAAAAATAAAAGTAAAACAAAATTCATCTTAGATGAAAAATCTCATGATTTTGGAGAATAGCAGAATAATAGTTGCCATTTTGGCTGATTTGAACTGTGAGTCAGAATGAAGAAAAAAGGAACATTATTCTTTCCTTAAGGAGTTTTAGCCCAAGAAGCAGAGACAGAAAAGAAAATCATGCATTCCTCAAACAAATTTACTACTTGTTTTGCCAAAAGGACAGGTTAATATTTTTGGCAACTCACATTTTTTTTCCCTTCGAAGCAGGAATTCAGCAGCTTGGAACTCTCTGCCAAAGCAGATGCATAATCTAGGCCACTGACTCACAACTGCTTTTGAGAGTGTTGTTAAAGGAGGCACTTACTATTTAATACTTTGTGAATCTTAAAAGTAGAGCACGTGAATAAAAATAATAGGATTCACTTGTTCAAGATGGATTGGGAAGATCAGCTGTTTGCACAGTTTAGGTATGGGAGTAATAAGTTTTCTCAGTTTTCTTAATAAATGTGCAACATTATTTCCTCAGTGGCCATAAATGCAGTTCTAGCTGCTAGTGGTAACTTAGAGGAACTAACTGAAGTATAATTCAAGTGTTGATGAAACCAAGCACTCCTCATGACACACGACTATAATCAATTTTTTTTTTTTTCTCTGAATAAAGGACATATAAAATCACCAGAAGGTTTACTGGTCTTAGTCCCAAAGCTTCCTAGCTCACAATTCTTTCTTTTTTTTTTTTTTTTTTTTTTTTGCACAGACACATGTACAAACACATAATCATATGAATATGTGTATATATTCAAAAATTAGTTAGCAACCTTCTCCCATTTTTGATTCAGGGAGAAATAGGTGTCTTGTGTTTGGGACTTAGCGACTGCTGTTAGTTACCTCAGATATCTTCTCTGAAAGTTCCCACCGCTTCTCCCAGTAAAATGAGGCCATTAAACTCATCCTTTTCTACAATGTTCTGTTCATACCAGTACTTTTATATGGCGCTGCGAGAGACTTTCTTTAAAGCAGAGCAATTTGATAGAACTGTCATTTGCTGTATATATTAATAAAAGATTTCTGCATTTGGTTCTCTGCTGCTGGATCTTTGCTTAAAGGATAGCTGGATTACAGCAGTTGCTCAGAGAGAGATTTCACAGTCTCTCTGGGAAACCTGTTGCAGTGTTTGATTATTGTAACTTGGGCTTGTTCTCTCTTGTTCTACCATTGCTGATCTCCAAAATGAGTCTAGCTCCCTTTTCCCTACACTCTCTCTTTAAGTAATTCAGGACAGAAATAAGGTCCTCCCTACCTCCCTTCTTAAGTCTAAACAAGCCATATTCTCTCAGCTTCAACTTGTACATAATGTACTCCAGCCCTTTAACCATCTTGGTTATCCTCAGCTGGGTTTGTTCCTATGTGTCTGTGCCCTCTTTTGCAGTAATGCCATGCTGGAATACCCAAGGTAGTAGAAAGCCTACAACAGTGCAAGTTGTATATTTACTGTGACTAGATCACAGAATCACAGAACGGTTGAGGTTGGCAGGGACCTCCAGAGATCATCTAGTCCAACCCCCTGCTCCAGCAGGGACACCCAGAGCACGTGGCACAGGGATGCATCCAAGCGAGTCTTGAAGATCTCCAGAGAAGGAGACTCCACAGCCTCTCTGTGCAGCCTGTTCCAGGGCTCTGTCACCATCATAGGAAAGAAGTTTTTCCTCACATGGAGATGGCCCTTCATGTGTTTTAATTTATATCCATTACTCCCTGTCTTGTCACTGGCCACCACTGGGAAGAGTTTGGCCCCATCCCCTTTGTACATAGATAGCTCTTCCACAAACTCTGTGTCATGTTCTTGTGCTCCTTTCTGCTTCAGCTTATAGAATAGCATTTTAACTTGGGAAATCATAAGTTCAGGAGCAGGCCACACTTTGCATAGCACGTCTTCTAAGCTAATCCTCCTTCCCACCACTAGGAAAACTCAGGATTGTGATACAGAGAAGTCAGCTGGCTTCATACTAGTCTGGAAAAATTTACACAGAACTGAAGTTGGTTGGAGCTTCTTAGTAAGAGCTGGTTTATTTATGCAATGGCCAAAACTTCTTCACAACAGTTCCCAGTCTTCTTGAGAAATGGTTGCAGAAGTGTGCAGGTGAAGAATCATGTCAACTCCGTCTAGTTTCCGTGAAGCCGGTTCAGGTGAATCTATATCACAGATTGTGAAGGTGTGCACTGTCCAATAGGCATTTTCAATTACTATGTGGTTTCAAAATCTACCCACTTATCTATCGCATGGCTTGCAGATATATATTTAATCTAGAGGAATATATATGCAGATATATACATTTTAAAAAATGCTTACTTCTCTGTGGTCGTTATTAGTGGAACAAGCAGAACATTAGGTGCCAATTACCCATTACCTCTGTATCTTCTGATGCAAGAAAGACCTCGGCATCCGGTTTGTTACGCTTTTCACACTGAAATATTAATTCCATGTAGATACAGTGTGTGAAATGACTCAAGCTTTTAAACGACTTGGTATTCTTTAAAAGCTTCCCTAACAATAGTTTCTAATGTCAACTGCGGAAAAGAGTCAATATGTTTTAATGGAATATCCCTAAGGTAATGTTTCTGAATAAATCTTGAAAAAAATGCACATATTCATATGTCAGGAATAAAGATATTAAAGAAAGAAGGGGGAAAATGTGGAAAAGGAAAAGAGAGGAGAACACAGCAGGGGAGATTTCATCAGCTTGTATACAGCATTGCCTGAAGGTAATTTTGATTAGTCAGAAAGAAAGAAAGAAAGAAAATCATGGTATCAATTAAAAACACTTTTTGGTCTTTAACTGATAACCACCCAAGTTATCAGGGCAAACAGTAGTAAGTAAAATTTAACTGTATACAACAAAGCTTGTTGGCCAATTTCACTGCTACATTTATCAAGCTCCTTTCTGAAATAGTACTGTAGAGGACATGTTGCAGTTAATATTGCCTTGAGAAAAGAAAACTGTAATGAACTGAAATGGGCATCACTTAACATTTTTATACTCCTATCATGAAGACAAATATATTTCTTTTGTACTTCCTGATACATGTATCCCTGAAGCACTAGCCACATGAGGTCACTGTTGTTCATACATGAATCATAAGTTTAAATCATGGTACACTTAGCTGACTGAAGCCAAAAAATGTACTTTATACATTAATAAAAATACAAAAAGAAATAATAGTGGCAAGAAACCTTCCTTCTAATCACAAACTTTTACTGTATAAAATAAGTAATATAAATTAACAATTTCATTCTTTGAAAAATATTGCCTACTATATATCCTGGCCCATCCTCTGCAGTAGTTACTCTCTTTCATATTTGTTTTTAGATTTTTTGATAGGTTGTGCTGACAGAGGAACACCAAGCCTCAAAAAAGAATCAGAAGTTTGTAATTGATTCATTGTCCATCTTCATAAAAGCATGTTTATTTTTCTTTACATGTGAAGTTTATTGTCTTCAAAGGTATGAAACTGTGGCATTCTCCTTGAAATGGTACCTACTGGAATACAGGCTCAACTCTTCTCGGTGGTGGCCAGTAATAGGACAAGGAGTAATGCTACAAATTGAAACACAGGAAGTTCCACCTCCATGTGAGGAAGAACTTCATTGTGAGGGTGACAGAGCCCTGGCACAGGCTGCTCAGAGAGGCTGTGGAGTCTCCTTCTCTGGAGATCTTCCAAACCCACCTGGGAGGTGGACCAGAGGGACCTGAAACCATTATGGCTGTAAATTAGTAACAAAAACATTTTCCTTAGACTCTTATAAAATATTATACCTATTATGTTCATGCATTTTCTTTGATTCATTCATTCATTCATTCATGTGATTGTATAAAATAAAGTGCATTATTAAAAAAAAATCTTTCCTTAAAAAGCTAGATAGCACATGTAGCAAATTCAGTGTGGTTAGATTCAGGAAAGATAGATTTCTTTTCCAATTTGCAAATTAAGAATGTGCCAGATGAGCCACTGCTGTATGACCAAGAAATCAAAGATCTTATAGTGATCAAAATAATCAAGAGAATAGTACTGAAACAGCAATTGAAAATGTCAGCTGAATTTATAGAATTTCATGTGATTAAAATCCTACTCCCTGCTTTGAATCAAATTCACATTCATATGCTTAGATTCCATCAAGAAAACATATTTTTATGCAGGTGTATTCATCAGAGTGCAGTTAGATGCAAAAACATTACTTTTTCTACCGATAAAATAGAAGCTAACTTTCAAAGTTAGCTAATTTTTGCAACATTTTTATGGATAAACCAAATATTAATTTGTACATGTGAGCATTAAAAGTGTACATAATGTACAAAGGCTACTTTAGTTGAACATTAACAGAGCAAAAAAAAATCACCTGTTCTGATAGACCAAACCAAATGCTTATGTGTATCAGTATTCTATTTCTTGGACATATTTTTCCATTCTTAAGTAGATGAGTAAATGAAATTCATCAGTTAACCATTTCATAATATTTAGTTGTCGATATATGATTTAAGGGACCATGGGGAAGAAAAATAGAACATATTAATCTCAGGTGAACATATAACAAATTTTAAAGGAAAGATGTTGCATTGCAAAATGGGCAAAAAAGCAAGCCAGTCACCACCAAATTCCTTTGACAGTATGTTGCCTTAAAATTACAAAAATAAATTAGCTGCATAATTAAATAACCGTTAGTTTAAATTGTACAGTAGATCTGACTGCCATTATTGTGACCTCTGTGTTTATAGAAACAAAACATGGTATAATTACAAAATATAATTAACCATGCTAATTAAGCTATAAAATAGCAATAACTCTCAGTAAGTATCTCAGTACAGTTTTCTGCTTAGCTGAATTTATGACTGTCTAAAAGGACTAGATAGGGGAATGAGTGCAACAGTTCATCCTGCCCCAAAAGTCATCCAGATTTTGAAAATCTGTTGGAATAGCTAGTGAAAACTCACTAATAACAGCATGTGTAGCAGATGGTTGTCCAACAAAAGAAACAAGTCTCTGTGTGAAAGGCTGCAACAGCTCTTCTGGTAGACGGTAAATTTACTGCAAATTGAGAGGACTAGAGAAGATTTTACTCAAGGTTTGTTAGTCAAGTCCCCAAACAGCAGCTCTAGCTGCAGTGGCAATAGTACTGCTCTAAAGATAAGCCAGGCTATTGCCCACATAAATGCTTTGAATGATCAAGTAACAATAACATAATGTTTTCACTTTGGCAAAGAAAAGGGATAGATGGCCAGTTTGTCACAGTAAGAAGACTTGATTTGAGCCACATTTGAATTGCAGATGTATCTTTGTCAACCTCAGAGCAGGGAAATGAGATTCTCCATATCATGTCAAAAAGTAGCAATGAGAGGGCATGTACTGCCCTATCTGGGAGGCATGAGAGTCTCCTTCTAGGCTCCATATGAGAGATGCACTTGGAAGAAAGAAAGGCTGGTACCTTATGTAAAAGGCAAGATTTCTCTCCTTCATTGGCATGAGTTTTCAAATTACAGTCTTATGTTTAATCAGTTCCTTGAAAAAGTGGAGCACTGTGTATACAGTTACTTGATCGAGCCATGAAACAACAAGAAGCCTGTTGCACCCCCAAACTCAGTTCACTACCATGGAACAGCTGAATATTTTTGCTTTGGCTCTTATGCTCAAATAGATTCTGATTTATTGTGCTAACAATTGTCCTAACGTATCTGACCTTTTAAACTATATCAGGTGACAGTTGTTGTATGAGATCAATATATGAGAGGTATTTTCAGGAACAAGCCATATGACAAGCAATTTCAACTTTGTGTTGCTTAGGTGTTTATCAAATAGTAAATTGCTTCTTTCTTTTGCTATTTTTCCAATAATGTATTTCTGTCTAAGAAAGCAAATAAGCCAACATACCTCCCACTACCTTGCCTTTATTCTCTGTAATAAAAGTCCTCAATAAAAAAAGAATGTATTGCAAAATAAGGAACATATATTTTGAGTGGAAACCCCTCAAGATATTGGCAACACATCACTGCATCTCCTGGAAAAGAATATCAGGTTTTGATGCCAGCCCCCATTCCACTTAAGGCTTGACAATAGACTACTTTTAATCATAGAGTGTTACTGCCCAATTTAAGTCAGTCAACAGCTGTTGATGGGGTAGGTAGAGGGCAGTTCTATTCATTTCATTAAATTGAGTTTTAATTTATCCTTTATTCTTTTTTTTTTTTGCTACTTTACTGTTTGAAGTAACATAGCTCTTTCACTTCTAGGTAGTTTTAACACTGCTGACTAAAAGTTTCAAAGAGTGTATGATCAGTCTGTGTAAGGGACAGCAGATTCACAGTCAAAAAAATTATTGGGGAAATTTTAAATCAGTAGGGTTCAAATATGGCTCAGAGAAAAAGCAACCAAACAAGCCTTTCATCACAGACCTGTGATCTTGAATGTAGCTTTTGTATTGTATCTCCACAGCCTGTAACATGCCAATCATCTCATTTATAAGATCTTTGGAGAAATGTTTGAGTTGTTGTAGTTTTTATTTTAGTTGTTCTACATTATATTTACTGGAGAAAAAAATAACATGGGACTCACAGGATGAAAAATAGGGGTCAAGTTTTACAAAATCATTTGTAAAAACTCATATGATATAAAATAAATTATAAATTCCATATTTCTTTTCAAATAGATAAAATATGCATTTAGGTGCAAAGATTCCTATCGACATATGCACTGAATCAGGGTTTGAAGTAATTCAGAAGACTTTTCATTCGAATGCCTTCTAACAGGATGTCATAATAATGTTTATCTTTTTAATATTGTATATAGCAATAACATAAAATAAAACAGTCTATTTCAACTGTTGTCCAGATTTTTTCGACTTCTCTCTCCGTAGAAAAGTTTATACTGCCAAGCCATGTTGAGACAATCATCTGCTCATCACATGAGGGTTCACAGTAAAGCATCTTCTCTCTGCGTAACAGAAAGCTTGATGATAGTTCTGCTGTACATATAGCTCCTGTATACACTTTTCCTTTAGGCGATTGTGAATTTTTACCTCTGTTTTAGCAAGCCACCAGGAACATGTAAACTCCTTGTTATCAAGGATTTTCCATAACTGTTATTTTCTTACAAAGTGTGTATGTGTGCACATGCTTGTGCATGCTTGTGCATCCTTGTGCTGCATGCTTGTGTGTGCTATCAGACTTGTAGAATAATTTAGCCTGAATGAGACCTCTGTAGGTCATCTTGTCCAACTTCCTGCTCAAGACAGACCCATTTTCACTAAGTAGACTAGAAAGAGCAAATTATTTATTTCTGCTAGCATCATGACTGTTACAAAGCAGACACACATTCTTAGAAGCAATCTAAGAGCTTCCAATTATGTAAATTCAGCAAGGCAGCTTTCAGTGCTTTTTCAAACACATACAAGTATATTGCTCTTTCCATATAGATATGTAAATATATAATCACATATGAAGATACAAATACATATGTCTGAAAGAGAAATGAAAGGATATACAAATATATATATGTAGAAATACTGTTTACAGAAGTGCAATTTCAATTTCATTTCTAAAGAGGAGTATTCTTATGTTAAGTGTTCAAAAATGACATTAATTTCCCCTAGAAATAAAGGGAAAACCACAGAGCTCACCAAGAGAGCTAAAGGAGGGCAGAAGGTAAGACCATTTTCTTTAACTTAGACCAGCCTTTTCTAGCAAAAGTATCATAAATTATGGAAGCTGGATACATTATTTGACGTTTTGAGAGCACATCAGCTGCCCTTCAGTGCATTCCACATAAGCTTAACAAGTCAATGCCAACCTGGGTGACATCTAATTAAGACACTACTAATGAGGCTGTAAAAATTGGGGTCCTCAGAGATTCCTGATTACTGACATCTATTGCTCTTTGGTCATTATTCAGGGAGAAATGTCCCTGAATGAAAGTTGGAAGGTTTCAGATAAGGTTTCAAGAGCACAGTTTTCAGTGGTAAATAGAAAACAAAATTAGTTAATCATGCAGACATCAGCAAAATATGGAGCATTAGGCCTTGTGTTCATGCAGAAGGAAAATGTGCATGATATAGATGTTTGGCTTTACAATAACTTAATAGAACCAGTATTTGCCATATTCAAATATTGGACGACAAACAAATGTGCTGTCTCTCTGAAAGCTTTCATATGGTTGCAATTTTCAAATTAGCAAACTGGAAGTTATCTAAAAGGCAACATATTGTTATACTCTAATGGGCCATTATGGCATAACTTATTTACTTACATAGTTATCTGTTCCAGCTTAAATTCAATTTCTGCAGATTTTGGACTCAGAAGCCCCACAGGGCTTTTACAATTTGGCTGCTGTAAAGGCATCTCAAGAAGCAGACATTTTCTCCTGTACTGTTACAGGAGCATGAACACTGCTCTACTTGGCAATACATCTGTCTAAGTAAATATGACCCGTATAGGCATTTTTACTGTACTTATCACCCCTTTTACAAGAACAGGGTAATGGAAAGACTCCCTTGTCATAATATACCCTTGCATACAGTAATACAACATGACTGACCTGAGCCTATTCAGAGAGAATATCTGATCTCAACACGTAGGGAGTAGTTGAGTGAAGCCAGATTGCAGCCAATTGACCTGAAAGGAAAACATCCAAGCTTCTATATTAGTTCCATTGATGCTCTACTGACTGAAAGGCATTTATATTCGTGATAATTTCCCTGTGATTTCTCCCCTGACATTTTCTTTTCTAGTTTTAAAGCAGAGAACATGAAAAAAGTTTGCCTTCTTTAACCCATAAACACAACTTTAATACACAATAATGCTATCTGCTCAGGTTCAGCTGCTTTCTCAGGTTCAGTACGCTGACCTTAACCGTCCAGAGCATAAAGTCTGTATAAAAAGTACTCATCCGCCTTTATAGTAAATTGAAGAGACAACACAGAGGTGTTGTCTATAGAAACTAGGTTTCAATTTACTACTGAGGATGAAGTGGATCTATACCCTCCTTTCATTGCAATGATTGGTCATTATTGACTAGGGAGGCACTCTATGACAATCTGACAGAGGTAGTTGCTGACACTTCAGATATCCTTTCATTAGACAAGGCCAGGCACTATCTCCATTTGTCGAATGCTAACTCATTTCTCATTAAGTTTGGCCTTAGTGTAATTACATCTGTAAAAAAACTTTGAAAAGCTTATTATCTAGTTCCTCCCACTTTCCTTTGAAGGACTGTTTCTTCAAAACATCAGATCTTTCACTCTTACAAGCAAAGTGACTTTCCTAATTCATTTTTGATCTTCATGTAGAAAATCAGAGCATACATAATTGAAGAGGTAAAAGTTCTCATCCATAAAGCTTTGCGATAACTATAATTGGAACGTTAGGATCAGTTTTAATTTAACATTTTCCTTTCTCTACAAGCATCTAAAACATTCAATTCCTTTTGTAGTCTGTTGAAAAATCTACAACAATGTTCGTGCTTATTGGTCTAGACTGCAGATATTTGACTGTGTAAGTATCTTCAGAAAAAAACTGAGTTCTGAGTTAACTATGGTATTTATGCTGGTCAGGTTTTCAATGCTGTTGAGTGATCTGGATTTTCCATTCCATAATATGTACTATATAGGATCTTTGATCTTCTCTGATCATCTTCTTTGATCTTTGATCTTCCCTTTTCTTTCAAAATCCCTAAATACAGTTTAGGATACTGCTCAGACCTGCCTTCAGTTTTTCAGTATATTCCTATTATAGAAATGCCCAGAACTGGTCACAGTATTTCAAGTGTAACCAGCCCTAAACTCTATACAGAAGAAATTATCTCCACGTTAATATACGTGCATTGCATATGCCAAGCAAAAATTTGGTAGATGGAATATCACGTTGTATATCTACTTTGCGATCTACTGACAACCTTCATCATAATGAAATTCAGAATATTAATTCTATGGAATAACCTTGTGTTATAATATTCCCTATGTGTCCTCAATGGTATTTGCAAAAATCAGAATATTATCTCCTATTTGATTAATATGTCATTTATTCCCACTTCTGCTGGGCTTTTACTGAAGAAGTAAAAATAGACTGACTTACCAATGACTCAGCAACAGCCATCTTACCTAACTGTTATTGACAATTTAAGTAAACTTTTCAATTCAGTCTTATTACTTTTGTCTTATAAATCATTATGTGATTTTATTTATCTGTTTTTGAAATAATTATATGCATAAGAAAAAAGAACAGTGATCATATTCAAACTATTTTCAAATTATTTATGTAAGGTCATGTAAAATGTAAATGTTCCTAATGTAAAAAGGTAGTTGAAGTCTGGAATAGCCATCAGGATGGAGCTTAAAATTTATACTTCACTACTCCCAGGACTGTATTAGCAACAGCATAACATATACCAACATTATTTGCAGCAGGAAACAGCAATCACTTGTCTTTCCTTGCAAATAGGAAAAAAAAAAAAAAAGTTGGATGTTGAAGTTGAGCAAATAGGCTTCTGGCATCTCTTCTGGCATCTCTTCTGTAACTACAGCATAACCTGACTTTCGGACAGTTTCTGTGAGAATGGAGTAGCAGGTATCTGAACCTTGTCAAGACGAGATGAAGAAACGTAATTTACTTTTGTGCTTAGGGGTTCCCCAGATCCATTCTATACATAAAAATTTCTAAACTCTGAATCTTTGGTAGGTTGCATACTCATTGCTATGACTCAATACCATATAACCCAATGACCTGTTATATGTAATGTGAGAGTCCTTTAATCTGTCTTTTTCCAGCTTGCACTGTGCAGTAGATCCTACAGCTACAAGCTACAGTATAAACTATGTGATTGGGAAGAATAAAAAGAAAAAGAAAAAAAAAAATACATATGCCATATATGTACCATATATGTACCATATTACAGACAACAGAAGTTCAGCCACAGTTTCATCATCTGCTCACACTGCCACGCATTTCTGTTTCATCTTTACGGAAATGCCTAACTTAAAATTGCAAAGAAGGAGCTACCTGAAAGATTTCAGGTATTCTACTTTCTGTAGTATTTCCTGTAGATTCCTTGAACAACCCCTCCATTTGCATGCTAGTGATATTTAATCTTGGCATGCTGCTAATATTCCTTATAGCCAGAATCCTTCTCAAAAAGAAAGGGACGATCTCAGTTACTTCGTGGGTCATCTCCTCTGTTGACTTTTCCAAATTTTTCAAAAACACACAGGTAAATCATGTTATAAAAATATTCTGAGGATATTACTGTCAGCATTAATATGTGAATCTACTATATATACTCATGACTGAGACTATAAATCACTCAAAGTTTTAAGTTGTATTTCCTGCATAATAGTAGATTAATGAAAGTTTTGGTATTCGCATTCAAAATCTAAAAACCAACTGGTCATAACATGGTCTGTAGACAGAGTGACCCTTTCTGAAGTGTTATGTTCTCTCATAATGATTCCTGAGGTAGGACACTGAAATTCAGATATTCTCTGATTAGCACTCCAAGTTGTTACCCCTGGTTACCAACCTTAACACAAAACAGACTTTATCTTTAAGCAGTATCTTTAGGCGATAACAGAAAAACATGAGTTTTCAGTAGGCAGTCTCACCTATGCTTCTACCTCCCTCAGAAAAAAAAAAAAAAACAAGCACAAGAATAACTTCATGACTTCTCTGGGTGCATCTCTGGTGCCTTCTGCTGCACAGCATGCTGAGCCCTGAGGCCTGCAGCCTTTTGGCTGATACTTGTTTGGAGTGCATTTCAGTTCCCATCTGGAAAGTGCAATCAAATTTCTTTTGCATGGAAACTGGGGCCTGTGTGGAAGTGGATGTGGGAGAATAGCTTTGGGAGGATCTGGTGCATGTGCCTGTCTTGCCTCCCAAGGATAACCTGTTGCGTCTGCATCTGGACCTTGCTTTCTGTAAATCAGGGTTCCCAGTATAAGTTACAGCGCAGCACTGACCTCTTCCACCTCATCATCCGTTGCTTTCTGCAAATGAAAGCCTATACTCTTTTTAATATATGTTTCATTTTAAATGGGCTGAGAATTAAAATTTGTCAGCCTGGAGGAGGTCCCAGAGGCAACCTTTATTATAATAGTGTTCTGTGTTGTATAATCCTCAGTTTGCTGCTGCTTTCCTTTTCCTACACGCTTCCTTTAAAAATATTTTGATCTCAACCAACTGCAAGTAATTCATCAACAAAGCACAGTTATTCATTAGGTCACTAAAAAAGAATGCAAATATTATTCAGTTTGGCACAAGAGGCATCTCTCACATCTTGTGGCCAAATAGTGGCCTCATACTCTACACAAGCAAGAATACAGAGTCCCTTTACAGTATAGCAGTCATCAGTTATAGGCTCTCTCTCAAGGTAAAGTAATAAAAAAATGCTTTATAATCACCTGCCCCTTTATTTAGAAAGAATGTCACACTTAAAATTTGAAATGTGCTTCCACCATATTCTCATCATGCCTTTCCTCCAAGAAAACAACTGAGAATCTCATGAGAGAGTTCTTAGCCTTTTTTGAAGAATATCTTTCACTGACATATCTTTCAGAATCTCACTGATAATTGATATTTACAAAAACAACCAAAAAAAAGTCTCGATTGCCTGTTTGTGTTGTGACCTTGACCCAATCTGTTGAAAGATTAAAAATCTCTTTCCAGTAGTGCAACTTTTGATGGAATCAGAGAAGCAGGTATACTAAAGGGTAATTCTCTGAGATGTTATAAATCTTCACATTGCTTGTATTAGGACATGAATAGAAGGAACACTCTTAAAGATAAATATAATGTTTATAGACATTTATATGGCAGGTGAAACGGAAAAATTATTCTGTTTTATTGAGAAATAATGATTACTTCTTACGACTAAATTTTATAGTGCTGCATTATTTACAAAGCTTTGGGCAGATATATTAAAATAGTCATTACCAAGAGGAGGATTCTCCTTTCATTCTGTCTCTGTTCTTTCACATAAAAGAACATATTGCAAATGTAAACATACTTTGAGCTGAATATATACAGTATTTTTAACACTGTTTCTGGCATCTTGCTGGCAGATGACTAGCTGTGATATAAAAATGTTTTTGTGACAATTGTTTTATGTTCTTTTTACCGAAACCTTTTTTTTCTGATATATGTACTGTCAGAATGCACATGGACAACATATTTATGCTCTGTTGACCATCTATATTTAAAATATGCCAGATGGATATAGGACAATGAATGTAGTCAATCTATCTCAAATGCCTATGAATCTAAATTCTGTTAGCTGAAAAAATCCAGGTAGCTTTTAAAAATATACACACCTCTACTCCTTTCTATTTCTGTTTTCTAGTCTACATGTACATGCTCCATTTGTAGTAACAAAAAGAAGAATAAAATAAGACATGTAGAGATGACATTAGGCTTTTCAACGTAGCCACAAGTAAGGTATTTCTATTTGGTTGAGTAGCCCCAGGACACAGATTGTATCTTCATTTCTCTTTACAGTGTTAGGGTCAGTGCCAAAATTTTCTGTTAGCCTATGCCACGAAAAGTCTCTTTATCCTTTTGCTCGTGCTTCAGCTGAGCTAACCCAAAAGCTGAGCTAAGATGACCCAAGGAAGATGGTGCTGACTTCTATGCCTGTGAAATTGTGGAGCTTTACCTCAAAAAGTCACACCCACAACACAGGCAGAACTGATCTGTGCTTCCAAGTACATGAAGGCTTTCACCATTTTGCTGCAAAATTGTTAAAAAAAATGGGTGGGTATGCTTTAAAAGGAATAAACAGGATAGAAGAGGAGCTGCGCACCATTTATATCTGTAAAGTACAAAAGAGTGTTCGCTGCCTGTGTGGGAGCTGCAACATGCAGAGGACAATTGCTGCGCATTTCGGGTACCCATAAATCTATTGCATGAAGTGTGGCATCTGGGGCGGATTTGAACTGGATGTAAGGGGCTGAGGGGAAGTCTACAGTCTTATGAATTGTATTTGCTTCTGCTTAAGTTTTAAGCAAGTGTGATGACCAAGTGTCATGACCAGTGTGATGACCAAGTGTGTGATGACCAGTGTGATGACCGAGATGGTGGCTGTCATGCGTATGCTGTAAAGAGATCACCTTGAGTGAATCACCCAAACTAACTGCATTGGGGAGAGATAAACCAGGCAAATTTAGAAAGAAATGAATTCACCTGATACAAGCCGGTGTTAAAAAATAATGTAACACTGATCATATTCCTTTATTCAGTATGATTTGCATTATCCCAGTCAGCTCTATCCATGCCTAGAATCTTGTTTGATGAAATGAAAGTCGCTTTAGTAATATAGTTTGCAGAGGGCATGGAGAACAAGATTGTTTATTCTTATGTTATAACATTATTACTTTGCATATTTGCTAGAGAAGTTCCTTACTATAAGGAGCTTGTGTTTCACTTCTGATTTTTTTTTTCATTTCATTTTCCATCTCATTTTTAGATAATTGAAAAGAAATCTACAAACAGAATCAGGCAACTTACAGTCTCAGAATCACATATAATAGGAAACTCTGGCAATGCCAAAATTGCATGGATAAAATATCTTCATTTCTTGATTGCATTCCCCTCTAACACATTTTTTCATTGGATAATTACAGGAATAATAACCAGATGTTTAAATTCAGAAGAGAGACTATAATATATTCACCGGCATCTTAAAACAGCTGGTTTCTTCTTAAGAGTCAAGACAGATTATCAAAATTTGGAATCCATGGAACTTTTAAGGGTTTTCTCTGTAACAGTACTTAGATTAAGGAAACTGAGCAATTTATTCTGGAAGTCTAAAAGAAAAATAACAAATTATTTCTTGTTGGTCAGGGGAATGAAAAAACTGTAAAGATATTGTAACTGAGTATGTTCATAATAGTCCAAGTTTAAAGGGTCACCTCTAGATGTCAGGCTAATAGGTTTCAAAACCAATGTTTGTTTTTTAAACAAAATAGTACAATAGGAAAATAGCATAAGAAGTGAAAAGAATTTCCAGTTTTAGCCTGTAGCCACTGTAGACTAAAATGTTGAATATACAGCTGCAGTATTTTTCTCCAGTTCTGTTAGGTGATCAGAGTGCTCTAACCATGTTTTATGTGTCAAGAAAAAAAGTTCAAATTAATGGGAAAGAAAGCCCTTAAAGTAACAAAAAGTCAACTACGAGAGTTTTCTGCAGGAATTATCTGTAAATGAACCACAGACTTTGTGAGGAAGGAACCTCAGTGAAGTGAAGAAAGCCCAGTGACAGAAGCAACACCTACAGGCAGTGAGAGCAGAAAGAGAGTGAGTCAATATGTGTGAAAAGAACTGTATCAGTGAGTAAAACAGCTGAAGAAAAAGTGATAAAGAAAAGGAATGAAACAACAGGAACCAGAATAAAATGTGGTTGGAGAATATAGTCTTACTTCGGATTATTTATTTATGTGGAATCCTCCTAATGAGTAAAGAAAGATCATGCCACAATGGTTAAACCTTAGGAAAAAAAAATGCCGAGGAAGACAGTTGTTTTACAGAATTTAGCACTCTCAGAAATAAATGATCTTTCTAGAAAATATTGTTTACCATCTTATCGCCATCACTTGCCACACTTCCTTGAGAGTCAGACAAAAGTAAAGAGTTCTTAACCATCTCCCAAGAATTATGGGAAAACTTTAGACAAACTTAATGCTTCCTGAGATATCTTCAAGGCAAAATTAGCCTCCTGTGATGTGTGGTACTACTTGCACTCAATAGCTGAACGGAGGGATGGATGGAAAATACATGGGACATATACATATGTATCATTAGGTGTAAGTATAAGGAGTCCTCAGTAACTTATATACTGAATAAGATATGACATGTCATTTTCTGCAGGTGATTTGCATCCACAATGAGAAAGAAACAGGTCTCTTGAGAAGGACAGCCCTCTCCAGAGAAGACAGCAGATTCTGGAACATCAGAAAGGGGCATATGGAGAAGGGAGAAACAACAAATCTTAAAGAAAAATGACAAAATGTAGGAACTACTACAATAAAACCTCAGCTCCTGTGGTTGCAGGAATTGACAAACCTTTCTAGTTCAAATCTAACCTCAAGGCAGAACATGAAAAATTGGAAAGCACATTAATTGCAAGAAAACTGAGAGCTGACATCTGCCACAGTTAAAGAAAAAAATGAAATTAAATCACTTTGAAATCCTCAGTGAATTTAAGAGCAACTGAAAAAGTCTGTAATAAATCTTAACAGAATACACAAAATACAGGTTTAAAGAACACAATTATTTAATGTTTTAGCCATTTCAATGTTTAATTTTAAATGTCAAAACATATCAAACATTTTGCAGTACAGTTATAAGGCAAAATCCTTGTCCTGAAGAATTCACTCTAGATTTTAAAGCATGTCTTAGAAGCCGATATCCAAAAGATAACTGGAAATGCTGAAATCAGGCAAGCGGTGCTAAAAGGTGATTGTTCATTTATAAGTTTGCGTGCATCTCAATGGTTTGTGAAATGTATGTTACATGTTAGAAATAGCATGATTAATCTTCAAGCAGAATTTAAAGAAGAAGAATATGATCGAATGGGTGAGGGAGAACAAGACAGACCCTAAGATTCTAAAAATAATTAGAGATAGTTACTTCAAAATAGTCAGCTTGGCAAAAATTTCAGGAGCACATTGCTCTAAAGAAACAGGAGTCATAAGTAAAGATCAAAGCTTACTCCAACCTCATGTCTCTCTGGTAAGTCAGTGAGAGCAGGAAAGAGATTTACTTCATAGTTTTTATGATAAGATGCTTATTTTTTTTTTACAGCTTTGTTTTAGCTAGCTTCCATTAAAAGAACTAATTCCTCTCTTGAAAAATTTATTGACCTAAATATTCCATATTTTACTCTGATGGAAAAAGAAATTATATTTGAAAACAATAGACTGCTCTGGCTTTGCTACCATCACTAAACTAATTACACTTAGTGGTCTGAAAAGTTAGTATTTTTTCCAACATACATCTTTTTTAGCAGAATGGCTTGCAACTATCATCTCCATATATTAAATCTCCTGTGTCAGCTGTATATTTGAGTATATCATCACTCAGAAAAGATGAATACAAAGATGTTCTTTAAGAAGCACATAGACCATAACATAGTTTGCTCTTCTCCTGATGACTAGGCAAACCTAGTATTTACCATTTCGTAAACTTTTTAAGCTGGTGAGTAAAAACTAGTCTGTTGAATCCTTTCCTTTGGCATCAAATCTCTCACTGCAAGATGGCACAAGGCCTTCCAGGGCTCCTGATTGCACAGTAGCACTTACTCACACCCAAGCTCACAGCTTCTGAAAAGAGTAGAAGCTTAATTTAAAATCTAACTCTCTTTACAGTTTTGATTTACATCTCGATTCCACAAGGTGTTGTACAGCATTGCTGAAGAGGTGGTAAATTGTGAGCAAAGGCCTTGATGAGAGAGGAAATTAGGAACTTCTTCAACAGATTGGAGACATAGTGGGAAATTATATCCTAAGACATAGTGGAAAATTATATCTAAAAAGATGAATAAGAGTTGGATGTCAGAAGAGTTCTGATTCTGAAAAAAAAAAAAAAATCTTATTTTGGCAGTACTCTGCTCCTGTATTTGTGAACAGGCCTGCAGCCTCTTGACAAGCATCATGTAGAGAACACCTAGCTTCCAATGTACATTTTGCAGGCAACGAGGCACGAGGGTCTATTTGTGAACATAGCCTGAAGATGACAAACTAATAACAAAGGGGGAGGGGAACAGAGCAACCATTTAGCACAAAATGGAGGCCCTCAGAACAAAATTAATCAAGACTTCAAGGATGTGAAGAATAAAAAAATCTTTAATTGCCTATAATCTAAGGCTGGGAACCTGGCTGGTAAACAAGAGTTGCTCTTTTATGTGCATGAATTACTCTCACTGGTTATGAGTGAGACCCAATTGGACGATCTGCATGTAGTATGTTGAATGTTGCAATCTCCAGTTGTAATCTAGTTCCTAGCAGGGAGAAAAAGTGAAAATGACACTTCATGTCAAAAAGGGCACTACCTTTTTCCAAGTGCTGATAATATAGAGGTAATCAATAATGAAGGCTTATGGGTGAATATTATTTAACTTGCAGAGAATGAAGTATGAGGTGGAATTTGCCATAAGTCACCACATCACAGAGGAAAAACAGATGCTGAGCTGATATACCTGTGTATAATGTTGGAGGAATAAAAAGTTCCGGTATCAGACTCCAGTCTAAGTAAGTCACATGCTGAAGAATTTCTGAAATTTACTTCAAATTTTAAAAAGTGAAAGGAGGGCCTTTTTAATTCAAGAAGTGTTGCATCTATGATGGAATGACTAGCTTGGTAGATGAAGGGAGAGCAGCAGATGTCATCTATTTCAACTTCACCAAGGCTTTTGACACCCTCCCTCACAACATCCTCCTGGACAAGCTCCGGAGGTGTGGGATAGATGAGTGGACGGTGAGGTGAATTGGGAATTGGCTGTATGGCAGAGCTCAGAGGGTGATAATCAGTGGTGCAGAGTCCAGTTGGAGGCCTGTGGTGAGCGGTGTCCTCCAGGGGTCAGTCCTCGGTCCAGTCCTGTTCACTTTATTCATCAACGACCTGGATGAAGGCACAGAGTGCTCCCTCAGCAAGTTTGCAGGTGATACAAAGCTGGGAGGAGTAGCTGACACCGCAGAGGGCTGCACTGCCATCCAGAGGGACCTGGACAGATTTGACAACTGGGTGGTGAGAAACCTCATGAAATTCCATAAGGCCAAGTGCAAGGTCCTGCACCTGGGCAGAAATAACCCCAGACACCAGTACAGGCTGGGGACCGACCTGCTGGAGAGCAGCTCTGCTGAGAAGGACCTGGGCGTCATGGTGGACGACAGGTTGACCATGAGGCAGCAGTGTGCCCTCGTGGCCAAGAAGGCCAATGGCATCCTGGG
>VWPW01028066.1:0-57307 GCA_013389825.1 Crypturellus undulatus | reverse complement strand
ACGGCGGCGGCGGGGACATGTGCGGGGCAGCCCCGGGCGGCGGGGAGGGAGCGGGGGCACAAGTGCCTTGCGGACACCGAGGAGCCGGGGGCGCGGAGCGCACGAAGCGGCGGCGGCCGCGGCTCCCTCGGCTCCGAGCCCGAGCCGCCGCAGCCCGGCCGCGAGGAGAGCGGCTCTCCGCTGCTGGGGCGGCCCGTGACCTACCGCGAGGAGGAGGAGGAGGAGGAGGAGGAGGAGGAAGGAGGGTGCGGGAGCGCCTCCGCCGCGGGCAGGAGGGAAGCCGCTCTGCGAGCGTGAACTGAGCTCAGCACCGCCGCCTGCCTCGCCGCGCCTCCCCATCCCTCCCCCCTCCTTNCATGGGCTATTGCAGCGGGCGCTGCACGCTGGTGGCCCTGTGCGGCGCGCAGCTGGTGAGTGCGGCGCGCGGGTCCCCGCCNCTCCCTCCATCCCTCCCTCCCGCCTCCCTCCGCAGACGGCTGCGAGCGCGGCCGCTTCGCGAGCGGAGTTGGAGCGGGGCGGGGGGGCNCGAGCCGGGGCGTGTGTTGGGCGCGGGGAGCGGGGGGGGTGGCGGTGCGCGCTGCCTGCGCGGGAGCCGCGTTACAGGTAGTCGGGCGCGCGCGGAGTTGATCAAGTGGCGCGGTCGCCCCCGCGGCGGCGCCTCAACTTGGCAGCGGGGCTGCCCGTGGCCCGCGGCGCGCGGGGAGCCGCGTGGAAGGGAGGCACGTGGCGGCTGTGGGGCGCGGAGCGGGGCGCTCCGCCGCGCAGGTGTGTGCGGCAGCTCCGCCGAGCCCTTACGCAGGTCCCTTTTTAAAAAGAAAGATATTTTCTCTTACAGCTTTATTGGCCGGTGTGTCTTAACGTTGCCTCCTTACGTTGTTGCAAAAGTAAAACAATTCTGTATCTCTGCGCACATCCGTGTGTGTTTATGTCTCTCTATATAATAGGGGACGTGTGGCTGCACTTGTAAGCCCCGCTAGCAGTGAAACTGTACCGAGTTTAAAAAGTAGGCGCTGAAATGCAGTAACAAAGAAACCGCCTAAAAATAGATCTTGCGCTTAGCAAGACCCTCAGACTGCGCGAAGGTATTGTGGTGCTGGAAAGTGTCCGTGTCTAAAGTTAAGAAACTAAAGAAATGGCTTTTTGTGTGATATGTACATGGATTCTTGTCACCCACTCGGATGTGTGATGTATAGGATGCTTTTGGATTTCGAGGCAGTGACACGCAGCTGACGACCTGTCAGGGAAACATGCCCCATTTCTTATTTTCAGTAGATCAAGTGTGTATGTGCTGGCAGAGCAGGTGCTGAAAGCACCTTTGTTAAGCAGTTAACCTTAGAGCAGGAAGGAAATAATTCATGTTACTCCATCCTTCTACCTCTTGCTGAATAGTTTTGCTGAGAAAGTGTTAGTCGGTATCAATGGCAACCAGCATTGTCGCCAATTCTTCTCCTGCAGACAGGTACTAAGAAGACTGGAGAAGAAAAAAAAAAAAACAAAACACAGTAGATTTCACTGACCCAAGTCAGTAATAACAAGATATGGAAGAAGAGAGATCTCTTAGCAGATCAAAACTTCAAAATGCCTGTTGTCTTTATATTAGTTGTAATCAACCTTTTAATCTTCCTGTGCTCTGGGAAGCATTTTATTCATATATGCTGCTCTCCATGTAAGTTGTCTGATTCTTTGTAGCTGGATGTGTCTTTCAGATGTGATTTATTCATGCACACTGTCTAAGAAAGAGAGTCTTGAATAGAAGTAGTGAATATTGAATGGAATGGTAGGAATGTAACCTTTTCCAGCAATTTTGAAACATAAAATTAATCACTGAAGTTCTTCAGGTCCATTTAAGTTTCAAGCATACTTTTCATTTGCTGCTGCAAAGGGAAAAAATGGTTTAAATTGTACCTTTTATGGAAAAAAAAAAGGTTGATTTCAGAGTAAATTATGAGGACTATGGAATATACTCAGCTAGTAAAATATTATTGTTTTGAGAGTCTGTGAAAAAATGCATTTGCTAACTCATGGTTAAAAAAAAAGCACACATTACAGAAATACCCATAGGAATGCATCAGCAGGTGGATGAGTAAGAAAGCTGATACAGAATGGTCTTTAGCAGTACTGTAAGCTTTTTAAAAGTGGCTGTAAACTACAGTAAGTCAAATGTGTAAAGATGTTTAGAAAGTAAATAATGTGTTGTGTAGTAGCTTAAGCAAAGTTTTAGCGTTCTCATATTTTCAGAAGCTGAAAGCAAATTTATTGGGCAAAAAGAGTTTCTTTATTATGCTAGGAATAACACAAAACCTCTGAATCACTCTTGGCTTATGTAATGACATTTAGATAGGTTCAAAGCAGGAATGTTCATTTACATGGGAGGAAAAAAAAGCCGCTGGGGATGGAAAAAATGCGCTTTTCTCACTTCACAAAAATTGCTTCTCATGTTTTTTTGTGTGCCATCAGATACCATCAGATGGAAACAGGTCATGGAGTATCTCAGACTCAACTGTTCAAAGTAGGCCTTTGGTTGATCAGGTATTACTACTTTTTAGGTAAAGACTGCTTGAAGGAGCAAGTGCTGGGAAACATGCTCCTGATTTATCCTATGACTGGCAGCCATGTTAATTTTCAGATGATGCAAATCAAAATCAAAGGATAAAGAAGTTATATGGCCAGATGAAATAGGAGGAAAAAAGCATTTCTAGTGGGATAATCATGCTTTATATACACATATATGTATGTATATGTATATATATGTATTTACATATATATAGCTTTTAACATTAAGATGTCTAATTACTAAAAGCATGGGTTTGGTTTTGAAAAGGTCACATATGAAGCAGAGTGTATTTCTGTTTGGAGAAAAAATCTGCTTGTAAAAAGAAAGCTTTTACCATTTTTTTTTTGGAAAATGCTAATTTCCCTCTCTGCAGAGCCTCGATGTGGTGATCAAGTAGGTCTTTGTAGGCGTTGCATGATAAGCAGGAGTGAGGTATACTTCAGATTATTAGAGTTGTTGTTGCTTGTCACGTATATAAATGATAGAGATGTCTAGAAATGGACAAAAAAGGTGATTTTTTCAGATAATGATTCAGAGTAGAGCTACATCAACTTAGGAGTGCCCCTGCACAAGCAAAATTATTTTCATAATTGCATTTTAAATGCTCACAGCCAAGGGAACATAACTGTATCATCAGATTATCAGAAAGCTCAAGGAATGTTTCTTTTCTCAAGGGCATACTGATCATTGCTCCCCAGCTTATTAACATACATACACCTTCCTATTTGTGCTCTCATTTGTACTATGGAAAACAGCCTTTGACAGCTCATTTTCTTCTGTATTAGTAGCCAATGAGAAGATTTAACAGCAAGTAAGAGCTAATTTTGTCACCATTAGGAGCAAGGCATTACTTTCTGTTTACAAAGTTAATTATCTTAAAACATCCTGTAATTCTTTAAGATACTAATTTCAGTCTTTCTTCTCCTGCCTCCTTCCCAGGAGAACTCTGGACATAGGGTCTGTCTCACGTCTTTTCCTGTTGTATGTCAACAATCCTGGTTGCATTGAAAGGAGTCCTCTGATACTGCATTTCTTCTTTCACATTTCTTTTTTCTTGGGTGTCTCCTTTTCTCTTCATATCTTACATCAGTAATAGGAATATCCTGTTACTTGGACTTTTGTAATAGGAAGAGCAGCAAAGGTGATGCTGCCGTGAATTGTTTTTGGTTTCAGTGCTCCCTGAAAGCCTTCAAGAATGGAAGCCAGTTAGAAACTTTGTGTGTGTGTCCTCTGTTGCTGCTTAATAGAAGCCTCACAATGGCAAAAGAGAGAAAAAGGAAATCCTGACAACTTAGAAGCTGTCCTCCCAGGTGTCCTGATGAGAAAGGATGAGATTTCGTAAGGAAACTTCCAGTCTTCAGGAATCATTGCTGAACTGTTTCTGTTCATCAGTCAAGGATTGCCATACTCCAAAGGCTAATTAGATGACTGGTATTTCAGCCTTTGCAGTGTCTTCTCTCAGTTTCTGTTTAAATTTATTTATATTGTTCTTCCTGTATTGTCTGGCTGCTGCCATGGTCTTTTTTTTTTTCTCTAAGTAAGTTGTAATGCAATCCAGATATTCTAGCAAAGTATTAAGCTTTGTATAAGATATATAAATAAATACGCATTTCAGGGCCCAGCTGGTGATCCTGGGGTAGTCTGCCTAATACTCTAAAGGACAGTGCAGACTCCTGATTTCTGTAATGCATGGATTTGCAAAGTTTGAATTCTCTCCTTTCTTCACTAACACCTCACAGCTGTATAATCTGTCAAGCCACTAACACACCCACATAAGCACTACGTGACTTCATCTCTACGTGCCCTCTTCCAGCTACCATTCTGACTTAGACTGCACTCAGAAGTGTGCTGTCATACCTAACCAAAAGGAGAAAGGCATCCAGGATTGGTAGATGTCTTTGGTATTAGAGGTAATAATTTTTATCCTTTCTTTGTGTTTTTAAACTTCTTACAACTTATCTGGAAACGCACTTGCGTCTCACGCGTTTCCACAAATCAATAGCATGATGTAAGAGAAAATTCAAATGCTTTTAGTTCAACATCTGTACCAGCTGAGGTATTTTCTATACTTATCTGTGATACCAATGTCCATAAACACCTACTTAGATACTGTGTTGCACCTGAAGGCATATACTTGATCTGCTGCAAATAATGTTGGAATTGTTCAATGCAGGAAATGAATTACTTACAAACTGGAAAGTAATATCTGCTGTATGTGTTTTGGGACTCTGAGGGATATTGTCGGAGGTGCCAGTAATCTATAGTGCACACAAGCCATTCCTCAGTTTTACGTTAGATTCTCTTCAATTATTGCATGTGTTATAAACCAATGAGACTTTTAACTACAGAGAATGGAACTTTGTTTCTTGGAGAACAAGAATGTCTTCGTGGTCAGTCTTGTAAAGTTTTGTTTTGCCCTTTCTTTTTTTTTTAAGGAAAACGAGCATAAAAATATTTGTTATTTGTGTTATGTTGTCAAACTTTGCGTGTTGAGAGATTTTTCATGTTTGAAACTGAGGTTAGTCACTTTGGGAATGGTGATCTTGGCAGGTTATGGTCTCTGTCAGCAATCTACCTCACTAGTTTTGGCACAGTTTTATACTACAAATGTCATGGCTTGGGGAAAAGCTCATGTTTTAACAATTTGCAGATTGAATTGTCTCTGGACCTTCAGGGAGTGGGGTTTGCCAGATTAGACCTGAGGTTCCTCACAGAGCAAAGTGAAGGCATTCATAAGCAATATGTCCCAGGATTAGCTACCCTGCAGTTCTACATAGCAAAGATTTTTTTTTTCCTTTTTCTCTTTTTTTTAAATATATGTTCTTGCCTCATGCTTATCACCATATTACTTTAAAAAAAACACATCACTAGAATATGTAATATATATATATATGTTTTTTTTTTTCCTATGGGGAAGTGATAGTGAAATTTTGGGAGTCTGTTTCCACTTGTTGGGTTTTGGTGGTCTAGCCTGGAGATTTTGAGGGATTTTTTTTTAAATTGTGTTTCATTGTTATTGTTTCTAATGGTTTCCAGTAGCTGCTTAAGAAGAGAAAGTCTGCAGTGGAAAATTTAAGTGACATTTATGTGTTCCTAAGTTTTCTAGTAGCAAAATACAAATTAAAGAAATAAGCTTCACATAGAAAATGAAAAATGATTTTGATATTGCTCTTAGCTTGTACATCTGAAAGTCTTGAATTTCGGGTAGTACGTATGTTTCAGTCTTTCACATATTCGCAGCTTCAAAGAGAGACAACAGCTGACATCTATGTCTTTAAAATTCCGCTGCTTATTTTGTTTCAATTTTGTCAGGAAAGTAAATGAAAGTGTTAGTTTCATTGATCCAAAAACAATATGATCCCACTAGTTGTGAAAAGGAAACAATCTTATGAATAGCAGGCTTTGGAAAACTCTATGTTTTTGAAAGCTGTTGTATAATACTACAGAGTTGATTTTGAGGTGTTGCTGGGAATATATAAAACAAGGACTTGATCATGAATTCAGAGAGCTAACATCTTTTGTTGCTACAGAAGAAATATGTAGCAAACTTTTTTTAGGTTATGTGATTTCTTGATGGAAAAGTAAACACATTCTATTCTGTTTTTGAGATAAACTATCACAGAATTCATAACCAAGCTGTTTCTTGACAACTTGAAGTCAAAAATAGTGATGCATAAAAAAAAGTATATTGTCAAAGGTAACAGTCTGTTATGTCATGTAATTGTAGTGGCTTGACTTTCACTGTGAATGGTACAGTATGTTTTTTCACAAAAGTATGAATGAATAATTATAATTGTGAATGATGAATTATACCCTAAAAACAAAAAACAAAAAGGCAGTGCATTTTGCTGGACCAGAAGAATAACAAGTCATATCCAGCTTCTTGATGGGGGACTGACATAGTCACACAGTGAACAAGCTTAAGGTTCAGTGTTCAGATGCACTAATGATGGGCAGGATGGAAAGGTTTAAATAGATTTAGATTAGAAGAGGTGTATCAACTGCCTGAATATAGGGGCCTAGAATGTTTAGCTGAGTTAGACATCGGGTATAGCCATGAGACAAATCTTTGGCCGTAAGAATTAATTTCATATTGACTGAAATTTGAGCTAGCAACTTGAATGATGAGCAGCAGAGTTTTTTTGTTTGCTTGTTTTCTATTGCTTTGCAAAAATCACTCAGCAAGCATTTTTAAAAGACACTAAAAGCTCTCTATAGTCATTCTGTAGTCAGTGGAAGGGAATCTATCATGGAGCAGTCAGCAGACAGGAATATACTCCACTGCTGCATGAGTAAAAGCAGAAGAGCACTGTTCAAAGTTGGCAGTAACTTTACAGTTCTGGGCTGAGGTGCAGGAATGCATGCAACGTGACTGCTGTGTATAAGAGGCTTGGAGCAAATATTCAGTGATGCAGAGTTTTTTGTTTGTTTGATTGATTTTTTTCTTTTTTTCTCTAGGCAACACTAAATTCTGCTGGGTCTTCTCAGTGCCTTGGTGTACCTGTTGAGGGTGTTTTAAGCATTCATTAGACATGGGTCTAATTTGACATCTAGTTTCAGCTGGAATGAAGATCTGAGGCTGTGACACTTCCCTGGGCTCAGGGGCCGGTTGGATGCAGCCACTGTCTGCTTTGGAGGCTCACATCAGCACCATATGAACTGTGTAGATAACCTCACTCTCTCCAAATTCCTTTTTAATCCCATGGTTCCAGTGAGCTGAAGAGATTGTACAAGGTTTAGAACGCGAAAAAGGTAGCTAGAGCTAATGAGGTTGTATGAGAGAAGAGGTATCAGTGGATTTCTCCAAGCTTTGCTTATGTTTTGAAGTCTAAGAGCTATCTAGCTGAGGATGACAGTAGTGAATATTTTCACATTCTGGTGGCTGTGAAGGCATTCGCAGTCTGACTAATTCAGGATAATCTGCCCAGGCTTCTCTTTGGTCAAAATAGGGACTTCTCCAGAGGGCAGGTCAGATCGGGTAAGGTCCTTTAAAGCTATTTCTTAAATAAAGTGATCCTTCAGTTTAAGAAAGCTTTTTGAGGGTGGAAGGAGGGAGATGATCACAGACACATCTTATCCAGTGTATTGTTAACATTTCCCCCCTCCCCCCCGTGCTATTTATATTCTCTAGTCATTTTACTGAGAACTTTTTGGTGTTAGGGACAGTCTTGATCTAAAGTTTGAGAAATGCTGTTTTGGAGAGGTTTGTCACTTCACCTTTAAATACCCTGTGCCTCCCATTCTTCTCTAACCACTTATTGATGCTAAAATCAAATTGATAAAAAAAGCTAATTTATTCTCACTTTATTTTTTAGGCCATTTGAGGAAGGTGATCCTCATTTTAGGCCAGCTGAGGAAGACTGGGACTACTGTAAATAATATGTGATCAGAAAGAAATGTACTGAGAACACATTAATTTTAAAGCATCCAATAGCTCATTGCCCTCAGAATTAATCTTCCTTTATTGTTTTTATTATGAGTGAAAGGGAGGGACCATTGAGTGCCATCTGACTTTGTAAAGTAGAATGGACACAATGGTTGAAATGACATTTTCTTGTTACTGCAACAAATAACCATTTCCCAGTTTGTTATTTAATCCTCTCTCCCCATACATATATACCAACTGGATAGCATCTGAGAATTATCGGTCTATAACCCTCTGGTAGAAATGACATTTAGAAGAAAAATTACTGATTTCTGTGTTGCTAAAAAGTAAACATGCATATCTAATAGATCTATTCACCGCAGATCGTACTTATGCATTTTTAATAAAAACTTGATTTTAATTCATACATAACTTATGAGAAATGTTTATGAGTTTAGGGTTCTACTGATTCCCGCCTACATATTTACATATATCAGGATACCTTAAAAAGCCTTTCATTTTAAGTTCAGATTTACCTTTCATACACAAACTTGTTTCTCTGCTGCGTAAGTATGATGTAATGTATATACAAAATATGCTGATTGCTAAAATCAGTAAAAGTACTATGGATAGAAATGCATCTCTTTTTTTTTTTTCCCCCCCCTTTAACTGGTACCTTTTTTTTTTTTTTTGCCAACAAAATAGGAAAAAAGGTCACAAAGCCGCTAAGCACAGGGGAAAAAAAAAAAAAAAAAAGAACAGGTTACCAGTTACGTCAGTGGGAATAGGAAAAGTCTATCATATCCCATATTCATACCACAACAGATTGAGCTTTGGTTGCTGCATCCTCCTTTTCTTATGAAGACAGCCTCATTAGTTGAGTTTTGTACAGAAGGCAGCATATGAAGTTAATTCTATTATTTCTGAGAAAAATGTCAAAATGGTGATGTCTGTCATCCTTGCATCTTGCATCACCTTTCAGAAGGCAAAAATGCAAGACCATTTGGAGATGGTGGGAGAGAGATTCACACTCTCGTTTAAGTGTGTAACATGTAGGCTTTGGATCTCCTGCTGGAGGTGGCAGCCTCTTTCCGTTGACATTGTCCGGACTTCTGAGTTGGTGCCTTGCTAGGCACATGAAGCTCCAGCCTCTCTTCTGCATGCACCATTACTCTCTTCATTTTGTAGTTACATCTACTTGCGTTGGCTGGTAGTTTCGCAGCAGCTGCTGAGGAACACAGCAATCCTGTGAGAGAAGCCTGCTCGCTGCCCTGTGTTGGTTTGGAGAGGGTAGGACAAAACGCCGCTATTTAGGATTGAGGCAGAACATACAAGAGTGACGTATAACATTTCTCCCAGATGAATGGGAGCAATGTTAGAGGCCTACAACAAGGGTCAGAGTGCTGCCCTGTTCACCTCGAGGAACATTTATTCTCTATGAGAATAAATGCACAGCAGTGCATGAAATCACTTTACAGGACAAGATAGTATTAAGAGATAGAGGGTCTTGAATCTGAGGTACTGACTAATATCAGATGTCAGAAAGCTTAACTGCCTTAGAAACTAAAGTAATTCCTTTCCAGGTGACTCACACCATGGGTCAATTTGCTAATTAAAAATTCCTTTAAACTTCTCTATAGAAGGACTACTAATTGGCCCTCAACAAGTATATTCTTCTCATTTGAAGATAAAAAGCTTTTGTGAGGACAGGAAGATAGATGCTACGATATGTCTCTAGAACAATGCATGGAGCTTTGAAAAGCCGTTCTCCAATAATTACACAAAATGTGAAGTTTGCAGATTTTTGAGATGGCCAACAATGGGCCAGCATTTTCCATTATTCCCTGGCCACAGAAAGTTTCTGTGGCAGGCTGTTCTATTACAGAGCGCTGAAACAAAAGGAGGAAAAAAAGCCCATTGTAGATCATTGCTGCCTTCACAAAGCCACAAGTACATTATACTCAAGATACTGTTCATTGTGCTCTTGAGCCACCAATGACAAAGGCGCTGTGAGTAACATTGAATATCAGGCAGTCATATGTCATTACATCACTGTTCAAATTGGCAGAGCAAATGACAGTACAACAAATGGAAACATTAGCGGTTAACGGAATGCAACAGAACAAGAGGCTGATCAAAAAAAAAAAGAATTTAAAATATAGATCTTATTTTCTTCATTTGCCAGAAGTTGATTTTCATTTTTAACTTTTTTTTTAATGTTAATGTTTAGCCCTCTTACCTCATGCACCTTAGGCCAGTTATTTTTTGTTTTCTTTGACACTGGTAGCAGGCATGAGCAGTGACAGCAGCTGCTGGTAACAAGCCAGATGATGGCACTGGTAGTGTTAACATAAGACATAGGATTCAATGTATCCTGAGAAGAGGGTGTGCTGTCTTGGATTTTTATCAGGCTGGCTTTCCTGGGTGCGGAGATGGCAGTAAATTTGGTATTTGCAGAGCAAAAATTGCACCGAACTGGAGCTGGATGTCGCAGCGTGCCTAGTAATGCCTGCTGCTGCTCCTGGCAGCCTCTTGGAATACTTAGAGGGGGCTGCTGGCTGCTGCCTAGTAGTTTTTGCTCCTGCTGTTTGGGGGGGAGTTACTGAAAAGCATCATCCAGACTCCTGAGTACAGAAGAAAGTCATTGGTCTCAGCCTCAGCCGCTGGAATAGCTGGTGTCTGTACTGCATAATGCTAAACTGTGCTTTTTCAGATGCACAATAAAAGTTATTTATGGGCACCGATAAAGTGGTATCTGTTGTATAATATCACAGATAGGCATAAGGACAATAACAAAAGGCAGCTGGTTTAGTAAGCTCTGTTTGCTGCAGAAATGTGCTGTTCTTTGCAAATTGAAATAAAAATGTGTGTGGGGGAGATTTTTTTTTTTTTTTTTGTGGTTCCTGCCACTGGCAATCATTCTTGCTCTGCAGCATGCTTATAAAGACAATTATGTGGGTCCCATGTCAGTATTATATTTGCCACGGCTGGCTCCTTATTAGGGGACAGCTGGTCCTCTCAGCCCGGAACACAGGCGTAAGTACCGCAGGTGATAATAGAAGTTCTGAGTGTAGCTCTCCCCTGCGCAACACCAAAGGGTGGTGGTGGAAATCTCTCCCGTTAATTGACACAGATGTAAAATGAGAAAGAAGCAGTGATGAATCTGGGCTGTTCAGATGCTTGCTCAGAGGTGGGTGGAGAGCGGTGTTTGCAGAACAAGTGCAGTGTGTTTGCAGTGCTTTTAACAATGCTTACAACTTCCAGAAATTACTGTTTTGGCCGTTATACTAAATACTAAAGAAATACTTACACTAAATAAGAAAGAAATGCTTTTTCAAAATACGTGTGAGCATGTCAATCATGCCTAGTCCCTTCACAAGAACATCAGATACACGCGTTCCCATCAACCCAGAGCAGCCATGAGGAATCTCAGCGGCGAAGGGATGTTCCCAGTAACTCCTCAGTCTCTTTCTGATTCCACTTGGATTAAAAAGGGGTGATCAGCAGATACCTCCAAAGCTCCCCAGCTGCTGTAGTAGTGCTTTGGTGGCTGTAACTTCTGGTGAGAACCAAATGGATTTGAACGATAGAAATGGCAAAGTACCGTGGTAATGAGGTTGAGAGCTGATGTAAACTTTTCTGGAGAAGACCATTTGCTCTGAGCAGCAAGGATCATGCCAAACCCTTGAATATATTCTCAAGAACCACCTCTTGGCATTTTAGCTGTAGTGTTGACGTGCGTATGCGCTCAAATCTGCAGTGTGTACAGCTCAGACTGACTTAAAGAATGTAACTCCATGCTTCTATCTTCATGTAGGTGTTTCTTTTATTGCTGCTTTTTGTTTTGTTCTCAAAATTTGAGTAAATTATACTGTTTTTTTTTCAATATTTGGGAAGACTAATTGGACTTCTGAATGTGGCCAAAACTCCTTTGTTTTTGAAAGCTGAAAATACTGTTCTTAAAAATGCAGCCTCTATTCCAGCCAGTTTTCTTACTAATTTAAGACAAGACAGTTAAACAAAACTACAGCAATGAATGGATTAAATAGTTAATATTTGACATTTTATTTCATAATTATACTGTTTCAAGTAGCTGACTTTTGACACACTTTTAGTTTTTGCATGAATTGGAAAACTTAGATTTAGAGTTAAAAGTTCCCAATTAAGATTTGAGGTCTCTGAGGATGATTATATTGAAGGTTCCAGCTGATCTGATATTCAGTGCAAGTATAAGCACATTCAGTAATAATGGCTTTGGGGAGGAGACATTCACTTGCCCTCACAGCTGGACTGGTAGGATGATCAAGAGAGAACTGGGGAGTAGTAACACAGCCAGTGGTAAACTTTTTTTAAGAGATATTTTTAGTAGTCTGAGGTATTTTTAGGTCTCTGTAAAAGCAAAAATTGGTAGAGTCAGTTAATGTTCCCACAGTGTCAGGAAAATACTTTAGGACGTCTCTCTCTGAAGCTGTTTGGAAGGTATGTCTATCGTAAATGGAATATGTTTCTCCTTTGAACAGGTTGGCACAAGTTTAGGTGTGATACATATAAATCTTGTATGTTAACCTCTCTAGATGGGGAGAGTGAAGAATCAAGGAAACCTCGATCCTAGTCTTTGCATCCCAGGCCACCACCACCACTTAGGACAAGATTTTATCTGCTCTCATAGGTGTTTTCCTGCACTGGTACTGCTCAGATTGTGACTGCATTGTGAGGGAGAGCGAAGTGAGTATTTAGTGTCCACTTGTGAGTTGGGAATGGAGGACTGAGCTATGGCCTGGTGGGACTGAGTTATGGCTGCCAACACAGGGATGGTCAGTCATCACGTACACGTTTGCCACATGTTTGCCACAAATTCTTTTAGTGTTAGATGCAGTTCTTTGAAATTCTTCCTATCTTACCCGCTTAATTCAGCAGAAAAACAGGGAAGAAAGCATGTGCTTGTGCACAGACCTAAGACTTCTCAGACCCTGCTCGGCGGAGTCCTGTAGCTCAGGAATTTTACCCCATTTATTTTGAAGGTGCAAGATTTGTTAGGAGTCTGCAGAGTCATGCCTACAGAGGGAAGGGATAGATAATCTTCTGGGAACTTCTGCATGTAAAATGTCAGCTTACATTTGTGAGGAACCAGACCTGATGAATAATGTGGTCCCTGCTGATTCTGGGTTACTAATTGTGCATGTCCTTGCTGGAGTGGTCTTTTCCTGGAATGCTAGGTTGCTATTAGTTTCCACTAAAACTATTGTGTTTTTCATGATCGCTATATTAAAAGTTGTATAAGGTCAGTATGCTAATGCTGACACCTGAATCTCTTTAGAACATCAAATTTGATCAAGATAAAATATGCTTAGAGAATATTTTTTAAAAAGGTCAAAAAGTAAAGATGATTTATTTACTTCAATTGAAATTCAGCAGGTCTGAGGTTAAGGTGAGGGACAAAGAAAGTAAATCGCTAGGATTATGTTATACTTGACAGAATATTGATCAATAATTGTTTCAACAAGAGCTGTTAGTGAGCCAAAGAGTAGCTCTACAAATTTGCATAAATATTTCTGATTGGCAGTTCTCTTGGTTATATTGATCTGTTCAGATTTTCATTTCACGTTTTGCCTCTACATTAGCATTTCGTGAATGTAAGACTACCTCTGTTTTTGATTAAAAAGGGTTAGAATATTCTATATCTTTGGTCATATTCTCTCAGTGTAAAAAATAAATACTTTGTTTAACATAATTAGCAAGTTAGTTTCATGAAGTAGAATATTTTAGACTGTGACGGGGAGGATAAGTCTACTGACTGACTCTCGGCATGTACTGAGAGTAGTGCCACCATGAAAAAGTTTGCCTTGAAAAGGATAAATGCAGTCCACAGGCATTGAATAATCACTGAAGGGAAATATACGTCTACTAAGTTTCTCTAGCAAAAGTATTCATGTTTTCAAAATACTATATAGTTTCTTCTTTTCTTTTATAAACCCTTGCTTGATGTGTCTATTTTACAGCCTCACTATGATTGCAGAAGCCATACAAACTCAGCTAGTCAGCTAGTATAATCTTAAACCACTATACGCCAGAGGGCTGTGCTGCCATCCAGAGGGACCTGGACAGACTGGACAACTGGGCAGTCAAAAACCTCATGAAATTCAACAAGGCCAAGTGCAAGGTCCTGCACCTGGGGAGAAATAACCCCAGACACCAGCACAGGCTGGGGACCGACCTGCTGGAGAGCAGCTCTGCTGAGAAGGACCTGGGCGTCATGGTGGACGACAGGTTGACCATGAGGCAGCAGTGTGCCCTCGTGGCCAAGAAGGCAAATGGCATCCTGGGGTACATTAAGAGGAGCATCTCCAGCAGGTCGAGGGAGGTGATCCTGCCCCTCTACTCAGCCCTGGTGAGGCCACATCTGGAGCACTGTGTCCAGTTCTGGGCCCCACAGTACAAGAGAGGTGTGGAGCTGCTGGAGAGAGTCCAGCGCAGGGCCATGAGGATGATCGGGGGCCTGGAACATCTGCCCTGTGAGGAGAGGCTGAGGGAGCTGGGCCTGTTCAGCCTGGAGAAGAGAAGGCTGAGAGGGGATCTGATCTGTGTCTATAAGTGCCTCAAGGGAGGCAATGAGGAGAATGGGGCTGGCCTCTTTTCACTGGTGGTCACTGACAGAACCAGAGGAAATGGCCACAAATTGAAGCATAAAAAGTTCCACGGGAACTTAAGGAAGAACTTCTTGACGGTGAGGGTGACAGAGCACTGGAACAGGCTGCCCAGAGAGGTTGTGGAGTCTCCTTCTCTGGAGATCTTCAAGACCCGCTTGGACGCAGTCCTGTGCCACGTGCTCTAGGTGGCCCTGCGTGTGCAGGGGGGTTGGACTAGATGACCTCTAGAGGTCCCTTCCAACCTTAGGCATTCTATGATTCTATGATTCTATGATTCTATGATTCTATGATTTCTAGCTCATGATTTTGGAGACCTATGCTATTTTCTGTACCTCAGTCTTTATTCACTGCCATCCTTTCCCATCCCAACAAGATCTGAGAGCAACTCACATCAGGTACTTCGGTGCCTAGGCTGCCTGTCAAGGTAATATGGTAGACAGGTGTCCCTAGGGGAATTCAGTGCATTTTGTTAATATTTAGCATATAAAATTTAGCATTTAGGTGCTCTAAATCATGCTTTGAATAACCAACATGCCTATCAGCTTCATACAGATTACAGGCTTCTAACTTAGGTGTGTGCAGAGTACACAGAATATCTATGCTTTCCCTCTCTCCCCTCATCACCTGGTGTATGCTTGCCTGTGCTAAGCATAGAATAGCTTAAATATTGATAACAATTGATTTTTTTTTTCCGTATCACCATTCAGTGCCTTCACCTTAGTAGTCATTTCAGCTGTGCAGAGGGACTGGCTGGCTGGGATTTTCCTGGGCCAGCTGCAAGGCCCTGATCGTCTTTGATGGCAGAGGACCTGGAGAACAGCACACTCCTTTCTAGGGGCTGTTAATACTCGTCCAGTGTACCTGCCAGGTTCATGCGCTGTCCTTGGGATGCACTTCAAAATTTGAAGTCAGCCAAGTAAATTCTCATGTTTCACCTCTGTACACGCACGGACAACATGCAGACACGCACACACACTTGCTGCCATAAGCAGAATCATTTAATTATAGTGTTTGTTATAGGTCTGAATAATGAATTAAGGAAAAACCAAACCAAAACAAAACAAAGGTATTTCTTCAGACTTGCTTATTTAATAAGATGGATATAATTGTAAACAGGAAAGCTATAAAGCAGAGTTAGTAAAATTCATCCTTATAAGGACTATTTACTCTCATAATGGTGACTGAGTCTCTGCTTCTCAAGAGCTGACAAGCACTAATGGAGTATGCGAGAGCAGTTTTCTTTCATACCTCGTTTTTGCTACTGCTCATATCTTTTAACTACTCGGATTTTACTTGTACCACTTCCTTAATATGTTTCAGTATTAAAAAATGTGGACTGAGCCATTGCTTATTTGATATTTGTGGTATTAGATTGCCTTCTACTGCTGCTACAAGGAATATAACTTCTGTAATTATAAAATAAGCTATATAAAAGTGAGCATTACATACTAGGTAGCTGCTAATAAACTTGAGCATTTCTGGACAGAATCACTCTTTGTAGTCTTTTCTTTATCAGTGCGTCTTAATAAATTGTGGCTGCAGTAAATCAGTGTTGTCCTTGGTAACTAGACAATATCTGGCCAAAGAAATCCTTCTGCATTTCTTTGGGCTGTTAACTTTTCTCCTATAGGTTTCTGTGTGTAAACATGTGAGAGGAATAACCGCAAAGCAGGAGAAAAAGATGTAGAGAAGCTCCCAAGAAATATTGCACCTGCTGGGGAGATGTATCTTTGGCAAAAGAAAATTCATTGATGTAAGTGACTGGAATGGCAGTAAGGCTTATTAATTTGATTAAGTGCAGTTAGGAAAATATAAAAAGTGATTTTTCACAAATGAACAGACCTATCCTGATTGGGGAAGAAAGACTGGGGAGAGGATATGGAGAAAAGATAAAGGAAAGAAAATACATCAGAGAAAGGATTTACTTTGCATTTTGGAATTTTAATTTCACAGAGCTGTCTTTCACTCTGACCAGCCTCTTTTATATGGCTCTGAAATCTAAATGTCAAAGAAAATTATAGCTTTTCAGGGGTTTACAGTCTAAATGAGGGAAAAAAAAAGTTAAAGGAAGCATGTCATTGTGAAGCATTTGTTTGATGTATGTACAGTAAAAATGGGTATGTCTGAGTGATCTGTAAAGATCTCATATTTGGCATCAAATTCATATTTGGAACAGTGAAGTGTCAGTTACTAGAGGTGTACTGAAGTACATGGTAACTCTTGTATTGATATATTACAGAGCTGGTGACTTTCAGAGGAAAAAACTCACCCATTAATCAGAATATGGTTTAAGACTCTATCTGTGCCTAATCTAGATCTATCTTTTCACCTTTAAATCCCGTTTTGCAATGAAAGCTGTATAAGCAATAGATTAATTGTCCATTTTCAACAGAATATTATAGCAAAGGAGATGGCAGTTTAAGCAAATCTGCATGAATGAAATCATAGCCATGAATGTGTGTACTGTGAGTTTTAAAAATAGAGCCCTTGTTGAATTGCATAGAATCATATTCTCCTACGCTGCCTGGGTGGTGTTCAAGAGTTTGGGAAAATGAATGAGAAATCTGATATTAATGGAAATATATTAGAAACAGATATGACTTTACCTTGATGCATGTGTCACAGGTGAATTTGTCTTTAGCTGTCAGCTGTGAGCTGAGTAAATGATAAATATTTCATATTTATGTAATTGAATGAAGTGGGGAGGGTTATGACCTTCATTTTGCCACTTTCTACTTTTATCATCAATGTTATACTGCTAATTTGAGAGAGAGAAGAAAGAGAAGAGAAAAAGAAAAGTCAGCCTAGGTGGAGGACCCTGTCAGGAACCCAGAAATACAGAGCTCTTCTTCAGAGTTAGTCTAAACTTGAGAATCAAATATAGATGGAGAGTTTTCATTGCTGGCTCTTGCTGAAAGCAAATCTAGTTGATTTGGGTCGTTAAGAGACTTTATAACAGCTCCCTGGGGAACAGAATGATCCGTAGAGAAATGAAGGGCAGTCAAACTGTAGCACACACAGGGCTTTCATTTGTTATTCCAGTGACTAGTAGTGCTGACCAGCAGAATTTTTTTTTTTTTTTTTGTTTTTTTTTTACTGTTGGAGAAATACCCTGCATTTCTGTTCATGGACTTGCTTACCTAAGAGAAAAGTCAGATGAGCCATTTTTTATGTGCATGGAAAAGATACTTCTAGCTTATATGTTCTAACAAGTATGTGCACCTCATAATTGTTTCGTAGTAGTCTTGAAAACGTGCTTACCCAAATATTTTAGGGGTTGTAATGCAGTCTTCAGTTTATACTCTGTATACTTAGGAAATCTACTAAAATTCAAGTTTCAGCTCAGTGAGAACTGAATCCAAAACCTTAACCATTGATCAACCCATTTCTTGAATGAATTTAATTTCGTCTTTAGTAAACTAGTTCAAGTCTTGATTGCAAATCTAGATAGCTAACTCTTGACTTAGCTTTGTTACCAGAAAACTATATCAAGGCAAATGTTTCTTTGTGAGACAAAAGGTCTTATTAAAAACATAAAAAATTATAAAAACTATTAAAAGTTTTATCCTTATAAAAACTGCTTTTATTACAATACCAAGTTCCTTTGTCAGAAAAAGCAGGATTAAGGTGGAAGGATCAAACATAGTCTTTCATTTTCTTATGCTTTCAAATGTGGTCATTTCTAGTGTCATTACTAGCTATCTAAAAAGGACCCTGCAAAGTGGAATTTCTTACGCTTTCTTGCTTCTGCTAAGTTCCTGGTCATGGTCTAGTTTCATTCAATGAGACTTTAAAGCCATTTTCTACAATAAGAAAAAAATAAGTATACTTGGAGTTCTTCATGCCTATTAGAAATACCAAAAAAAAAAAGTCTAAATCTCGGCAGTAAGATAATTGTCATAACATTCCTTTTTATTTTATTTATTTTTTTTTAGTCCGTTCTTTCACCTCTGACTCCTCTCCATAGAGCCTTGCATTGTGCGTGTAGCCTATCAAGGACTGACTTTCAGAATCTGCTTCAGAAGCAGGACGCCACGCATGAGGAGCCTAAGGACAGTGAGCAGAGCATTGGGACTCCTCACCAAATTGTAGTCTTTTGCCTTTGAGCATCTCGTTTGGACACTTTTATTTCTCTGAACAGCTCCTTCAGGCAATTTCCAGAACTGCTGAAGGTACTCTAATGTCTGATTTGAGGTTTCTTGTCATCTTCCCTGTATGTTCTTTCCAATGTTCCTGAACTATATTTTACACAGAACAGAGCTTTTGCTCACCGTGGCCTGGTGTTTTGCATTCCCGGTATCCCACGGGCAGAGCTGAGCTCTTTTTTTTCTAACTTGCCGTTGTCCATGGCTGCATTGTCCTTTGAATTTGTTGCATATCCATCTGATTACTGTTGCTATGAGCTTACTGCCATCTGTCACATTGAAAAAAAAAAATCACAGGAAAATGTATTTCTGTGTGACCTGTCATCATAAATACAGTTTTGATACTGTCAGATGGATGGTTTGATTACTGGGCTTATCAAAGGTCACTGATGTTTTATCCGTGTTTCCAATGTTCTTCAGTTCAGGCAAATGTTTTTTCAATAGACCAATTCTGAGTTTGTGAAAGGGTTTTTTTTCAAAGCTGTCACCATTTTCAGTCATCCAGCCCTTTTAAAATGTAAATATAAACTGGACATCCAAATGCCTTTTGAGCAATTTTCAAAATCTCAGTTTAAGGGAGCTCTGTTGCAAATGTCAAAGCTACAATCTACTAAACCTATATATCGACCAAGTAATTCAAGGAAATTATTGGTAAGCCACTGTTTTGGTTTTATTTTCATTGGCTAAAACATTAATATGGTAGCTTTGCTACCTTGCCTCTGTTTTTCATCCAGACTACTAGTAGTAAAAAGGATGATTACCCCTTTGAAAATGTGCTGCTTACTATAATTCTTGAATCTTGTCTGATTTACTTTCATTTTTCTTTCTTATTTTTATTTCTGTTACTATATGTATGAAAATTCATCAAGTGATTATACACGTAAAACTTAAAATGCTTCTTATATTTAACAATACAAAGTTCAACCAGGGATCTCTTTCAATTTTGACTATTTGGAACATAATCGCTTGTAGCTTTCACCTCCTTTTTGCCCACCTATATTCACAATAATAAATATTGTCAAACAGGAAAAAATGCAGTATGAGTTGCTTTCCTGACTGCTTTTTCATTTCTTGCTTTTTCTTCCTTACCATCTCCCTGCCAAAGTTTTAAAGCATATATATCTAATTGACGTCCTTTTCTATGGGAAGTGATTAAAAGTTATGATGAATGTAATCTGTGGAAACAGATGGGCAGTTACATGCATGATTTCAGATGCCAGCTCAGTGTTTTTTAAAATATATCCTAATGTGAATGTTTCCACCTGTATACCTAATTTCCTCTTTAAGGGACACTGGTAAGTAATGCTAGTAGCTAGAGTTTCTGTGTGAGGAAAAAATAAATTAAGAAATCGTTAATGATTGGGTGTTTTTTTTTATTCAAAACGTGTTTTCCTTCTATTTCTCTAGCATAAGCATAAAAGCTGTTAAATGCAATTTGCACTAAATTTGTGAATAACCGCACTTTACGTTATTAGAGAAAAATGTAGACAGTGATATTATCTGTGCATCTAGAGGAAAAAACAGTCACAATGAAAAAGCACATGGATTATCTTCCATGTTTGGGGACATCTGCCATGATAATTATGTATGGCAGCACTTTAATTAGACTACAGTCTCCTAATCACCCCACTAAACGATCAGATAATGTAGATCCCTGGCTGACAAAGTTGACAGTGTGTTCGTGGTAATGTGTACGTGCACGTAAATCAGCAAAGGTTGCAAACTTTGCCGAGTTCGTGGCCTCTTGGAGGGACACGGTTTGGAAATAGGTCCCACCAGCGCAGTGTCCTGTGCAGGACGGCCATTGAGAATCTCTTCTTCACTTCTGAAGGATATTCTGGAACTGATTGGGAAACTAATGGATTCAGTTGCTTCATCTGCCAGTTACGCTGCTGCATTTTTGGCAGCCTAGAATATGAAAGATTGACAGCATGCAGCAAAGGGCTAGGGCTCGACTTTTGTATATTTGAAAGAAATTTCTTAAGGAGCATAGTTTGCTGCCAGTGATAATGCCTGCTGAGATGGAAGTTCACATGCTAGTGGTATTGAGAATAGAGTTGAGAAGGTGACGTGGATTTAAAGCTGTGATCCTTTAAGTAAAGCTCCAGTGAACAAGTCATTGCACTGTGTTCATTTAGAAGTCTGCTGAAGGGTCTCAGCTTGTTGTCGCTAAGCTCTCTGGCAGCGTGAACCAGCTTTGTTTTACTAGCACCTATGCAACGATACTGCTGGCTTCTGGGGTTTAACCTCTGAGGGCCAGTCAGGAGAAGTACAGATTGCCGCTGTTCACAAACTCCCCACCGCTGGCTCTTGTTACATATGCATATTCTCACAGTGCATTGCCTTTTCAGACCGATTTACAGTGCTTAACTGTGTCACAGCAAAATTTTGGGGAGGACAGTCCTTCTGAATTCGCAACAGAGAAGCTGAGTTTGCTGCATAGTCATTGATTAAGCAGCAATAAATTATTGCACTAAGGTATGGCTTCATTTTCATGTTCGTCTCTACTGCTTTTGGATCCAAGAAGTTTCCTCTAAGATAAGTTGTGTTTTCTTTGAAGCTGGTATTATTTTATTTTCCACACAGCTTCAGAAATCAATAGCTTTAACATGTGCAAAGAGAAACACACAGGGTTTTCTACTTGACACAGGTATTTGGAAATGCTCATCACTAAGCTGTATATGATTTTGGCCCAATATATTAAGCTTGGAAAAATATTCTATACCGTGAGCATGCCTGTTTAATCAACAGTAGTGACAATCAAGCCCAAAGCAATATTCACAGTTTGGATTAACAGCTTTAGTTAGGGCTGTACTCTTTCTCAGGGAATCACTACATTTTAAACAATTCGAAAAATGAAGTTGACAGCCTAGAGAGGATATTATTCATGTTTTAATTAAACTGAAAATTTGTAATTGATAAAATTAATTTTATTATGTACTTTATTATATTTCACCTAGTTCCATGTATATTTAGCATCAAATATTTTCAGTCTTTCATTTGTTCCTTGACTTTGCCCTAGAAAATTTATAACATATTGTGAGAGTTATAATTGATTAATATTATATTCAATTTAATTACAGTTACTCTTTAAATACCACAGTGATATTCTTACCAAATGAATATGTACTATTCTTAAAATATTTACTTGTTTAAATGGTAAGAGTTATAGTCAGGCAAAATTTACATATAAATTACATCTCTTGCTTGAAATATTGCAGAACACACATGACAAAAAAAAGAAAAAAAAAGGCTTTCAGATTTGGTGCCAGCAGCTCCAAGTGCTCAGTTTTGTCAAAAAGTTGGACTCTTTTAGAACTGAAAAGTGGATGTTTGTTCCAGATGCTGTAGGAAGAGTGGACAAGACTTTTTATATATATCAGAGCAGAAATTTGTTAATCAAGAAACTACAATAATTTTTTACTATTGTTTTGGATAGGTTCTGATCATATGTTTGCTGTGAAATTGGTCCTGTGCCTGTTGACATCATTTTTAATCTTCCTGATTATGTTGTAAAGAATCCCAGGTTACTATCACTGAAAAGGAGAAGTGGAATTTCAAGATCAATTCTTCCATAAATCTGTGCCTCTAGCTAAGTGTCCATCTTAGTTCTGCATTCTTCCTGTGCTGTGCAGTTGCATGCATTTCACCACTGCATAAGAGCCAGTGAGTATTTGAGTGCTTTCTGCATGCTGTAGAGGTTAATGCAAGGTTTCACCCTCTCAGTTTGAGTTAATTCCTCTAAAGCTGCAAAAATACTTTATATTTTTCCCTTTCTAACATGATCCTGACTTCAAAAACTAGCCAGAACTTTTGATACATAAGGATACATAAGACTTCTGAAGCAACAATCCAGAATTCTCTGACGACTCCTGCTCTTAGTTTTTTTCAACACATGTTTTTTCTTCACCTACCTTAGGCTTTATCACATTTGAAATATGTGCTAAGATAGGTGTGTGATCATATGATTAAAGGCCATATCGTAATGCATATCTTAATCATGTATCATAAGGCTGGAAGATTAAATCCACGGAGGCTGCTTCTTGACATTTTTCTAACATTTGCATGTACCTTTCATCGAAATTTTCTTATCACAGGTTTTGCAATTTTCCGTATTAAAAGCACACACAGAGATCACACAAAGAAAAGACACTATATTCCTTTATATCAGACTTTACATCAGATCCTATTTACTAGCACGAGTCAGCACAGCTTCAAGTCCTCTGAAGACCTCTTGTCCCTGTGCTGTAGCAGATAGATAGCTGTCTTAAGCTGCATGTCCTCTGATGTGTGGGTCAGTTGTGGGGAGGGCTGCATGGACGTGTTTCACCGTTGCGTGATGACCCAGGAGGAACACTGAGACGGGGAGCCTTTGGCATCCAAAGATGCTTCACTGTATGTGGAAGTCGAGAGTTGCAAGTCTTTATTATTCTCTGCTCTCAACAAGCAGTTATGAAGCCTTTTGTCAATATGTGTCATCTCAGGAAGTTTTTGATCAAACTAATAAGCTCTTGTCATCGATTATATGCTGTGTTTGCTCTTACGGTGGTCATATGATCTGCTGTTAGCCGCCTTGTGAAGTCAGAGCCTGCAGGGTCAGATGAAACCCTGGGATGCAAAGGAGAGCTTCCACAGCCTGGATAGGCTCTTTTCCACTTGGAAATCAATTTCCTCAGCTATTAACATCATCAGGGGCTGGAGTGTTGCTCTCGTTGTCTCCTATACATTGAAGCTCAGCTGGACCTGAAAACTGACATCTCCAGTAAGGTCAGGAATCAGTATCCAGAATGTGGCTCCTGCCTTGTACTGGAGTAAAAGTCCTTCTCATTCCTGCTGTTCTGCAGTGTCATTTCTCTCTTCTCACTGCTGTCCTGGGTTTGTCCACATCCCAGCTGTTTTGTCCTTCCTTGCAAACCACATCCTCCCTACTCAGTTTCCTAATCTGGCCCTCTTATAAAAAGACAAGGGGCTCTGTTCCGGTGTATTGACCAGTATTACAGGGGATAAGCTACAATACCCACCGCTGTCTTCCTTTCCCTTTCAAATTATAGTACCTGTACCACATCTTGGGAGCCCTGTCTCACTTATCCATATGCCTGTAATGCTTTTCCTTCCTTTCACTCTCACTGTGATCTATCTCCTTTTACTTTTGTGCCCCCTCTTGGTTGCAACCCACCCTATTTTGCATCTTACAAACTGTTTCCCTGTTTTTTGATCTGCTTTGTAACAAGCTGCCTATTCCTTTCTTTGGTAAAGTTTGGCAAGGCTAAAGCAGGTAAGGACAGTGTCTTATGATATTAATGCGGAAAAAAAAGGATGAATTAAATTTGGATGGTGAAATGCCAGTCCCCTCCTTTTCTGGAGATTTCTCTTGAACTTCAGGTATGAAAATGATGTTTGAAGCAAATCCTGAATCTCACAGAATGCAGCCGTATCTAATGGGCTGTATGCTGCTTACTGGGTCCGGGTACTGTTTCAAGTGAGGTCTGAGGTCTGCTCAGAGGGTGAGAAAGGTGAGATTAGTGAGCAGGACCCATATCAGATACCCAACTTCTATCCACCTTTGCTAATATATTATATATCTTTATATATATACCTTTAGAAAGGAATATGGCAGCAGCACTTGTGGCTTATGAGGCTTGACCAGTTAGAGAAATAGTGATATGATGGCAAGAGGAGTCATTTCTCATACAGCATAATAGTCTCTGGCATAAGGTTTTATTTGATAAATGAGCTGTGCCACTTTAAAATGTGGGGCACTTGAAACTTTGGGTTACATGATGAACATTTGGGCAAAAAATCTAATTGCTAGCATGTGTTTTCATCTGTCTTTAAAAGCTTTTAGGCAATCTTCCAGTCCTGCATTTTGAAATTAAGATACTTTCCAAATAAGTCAAATGTAAAATTGGAAAAAAAAAAACTTGTAATATATTCTAGTAGTTCCTCTGCTGATTACCCTGACAGTGTGATTGATAAAATCACTGTGATTTTACTTCATGTAGTATTGGGTAACAAGTTTTGAAAGAATGCTTTATTCTTCCTCAAATTGGAAAATACGTCAGTGAACTTATTGTTTAACTTATCAGAGAACTTCACACAGTTTGTTCTAGCAGTTCTTGATTAGAAAAACACTAATTGCACTAAAGAACCTAGAAGAATGCTTTTTTCCCCCCCTAAAATATTGGCAGTTGAGCCAACATGCTTTTCTGAAGGACTGGAATGAGAAGGTGTAGCAAGTATTTGTGGAATGAGAATGTGTAGCAGGTATTTGTGGTTCTTCCTGACAGTTTCTGATTCACAGGAGGGAAGCGCTTTAGTGCTACAGACTTCTGGTGTCGGCATTTTTGGTCCTGGTGGGGAGGTGTGGGACCCCCATGTGTCCGGTTCTTCACTCAACACACAAGAGACTTGGGCTTTCCTATTGAAGAGATTGGCCTAGATTCTGGGAAAAAAAAAAAAAAACCCAAAACAAAAACCAAGATCGTGAGTCCAAAATGTCACCAAACAGCAGGCAGTCTGTAGCAACAATCCTCCCTGTGAGTCACCTGAAGGTTTAAACGGCTAAGAAATTACAGAGGAATGGCCACAGGCAATACTGCAGCTGTCACAGTATCTGCATACCATGAATTCATTAATCACAAAGTTTCTTGTAATGTGATTGTCCCCGATCTGGAGAGGTGTAGTTGCCAGCAGATCATAAGTACTGCACTTTGACTCCCTATGGAAAGAGTCTTTATTTACTGTATAATTAATTGCAAACTTAAATGGCTGAATAAAATGAGGCCTGGCATTAAGTTTGATGCTGTTTTCCTGGCTGCCCCTCAGGGCAGTGCTCTCCCAACATAATTAAATAGCATTCATCCTCTGAAGAACTTCTCAGGTAGAAAGGAAGGGAAAAAAGAACTACAAGAGCTGGGAGGATGCAGGGAGAACACAGCGTGGAGGGGAGAAGGGGATGATGAGGACAGGGTAAGGCCAACTGTTGTGCGCTGGTAAAGGTGGTTAACACACAAACTTTGCTTGTAGCTGAGGATCTCAGGTGGTTCAGTAGTGCAAATAAATTATTGTGGTATTAGCTGATCCAGTGTAATTTGTTCACGTATTTACTTCTAACTTACATTTAATAATAATAATTCCTTTAGATTTCCAATATCTCTTTTGGGTAGATATATTATTAAGCGTTATTTGTTTTAGAAGGATGATGGAGAAGGATTTTGAGGAGCAGCCACTGCTTTCAGCTATCTCAATTTTAAATGTGTATCTTGAAATACATGAGGACATGATTTCTCAAGGGGTTGTAATGAAAGCACCTGTCCACCATAGTAAGAGCTTTGCATAACAGTGTTTCTGGGATTTAAACCATACAGAAGTTTATTTTGGAAAAGAACCATGAAATTGGTGTTCCCCTGCAAAAATACTGGGCAAAGTACCTTTGCCATTCCCATAGGCACTGGATAAGCACTAGATTCTGCAATCAATCTGTGCATTTTATTCATCTTTTAAAGGATACTGAAAGAAACTAAAAGGACTATTATACTGCAAGGGGAGCATATGATGGTAATTTAAAACATCAGAAACCTGTTCCACTGGAGTTTACAGGTACTGATTATGGAGCTTTAGTTTATAGAAGTTAAAAAGAATCTTGTTGCTCTGAAGTAAGTTAAGAACTGTAGCTTTGCAGTTTTCATCAAGAATCACTGATGATAAAGAGGGTAGAAATTTACTCTTAACTGAAGACCTATGACTAATTCAAGTCTTTTTCTCTCTCATCGGGGATAAAAGGAGGTGGCAATGGGTGGCACAGGATGTATTGAATTAAAATGTTAAAAATACAGAAATGAATGGGCCTGCAAGTAGCAATCAGAAAACATTCAAAGTCTGTTGCTGGCTTTCAGTCTAACTGGTATGCACTTTATAGACAGATAGATTAGATAATGGATCAAATCCTGAAGCTCATAGGTTTAAGCTGGCTGAGTATCCCCTTTCCTTTGGGACTATGGTTTGCTGCTGTTTTCCAGACACTGCCTGTCATCAACTACACTGAATGTAAATGTCAGCACACATGAACCTGGCATGGATTTGGTATTAAATCTACAGCAACTTTCATTTTCTGCAGTTTTGCTGTTGTCAGCCTTCATATGTCTGTGCTTAAAGTAGCTGTTTTTTGCTGTGAGTGTAATACTGGAGGCGAGGCCGGGACAGACTGCTGTTGCTGCTGCAGGCGATAGGGCCGCGGAGCAGAGCGCTGTGCTGTGACCTGAAAAGGAGCGGAGCGCAGTCCCTGTGGGGAGCCTCGGCGCATCGTCGCCGGGGTCCTGAGCGCAGCAGGGATGCCGCAGCCCGCGCACGGCAGCCCTCCTGCCTTGCTGAGTGCCGCGCGAAGCCGGGGTCAGAGAGGCCCTTTACCTCATCTCCCTTTTTGTATTTAGTTACCTTCATTTCAGTGTTCTGACCGAGCATTAGCTAAATGTTTTTCAGTTTATTTGTGATGCTCTATGTCTTTATTATACATGCGGAATAAAGTAGATAAGCCGTACAGCAGCTCTGTGGGGAAAAAAAATCAGTGAATCAGGAGCTGGAGAAACACTGCTATTAGGCTGTCAGCTGTTCTCAGCGGAGACTGGCGGATATGTGGCAGAGCAAACTTCAGCCAAATGACCTAGAAAGGCGGACGCTTTAGCTAGATGTCAGCCCACTTTGCAGGAAATAAGGTATCACAAGTTAGCGGCTGGTCACTGAGTACTGACCTTAGATAGGTCTGCCCTGCCGTAAACAGGTTCCTGCCCTCACTATTCCGCTTCTAATAAACAACTCAAACTCTCAGCTCACATGCAAAGTGAAGGGAATGATTTTACTGGGACAGTTCTTGTTTAAGCCGCACTTTTTCAAATCTTGCCATGAAAATGTGTAGTCTGTTGCTGATTTACCAGAAGTAGGCTGTGGCTGCAGTCTCGCTGTGCTAGCCAGCGTTATGTGATTGTTTCTTAGAAGTGCCGTGCCTGTCTGTAGCCTTCTGCTGTCCTCTTCCATTCATACCATATGCTCCTTGGCTCATCATATTTTTTGTTTGCGGAATGATGAGACCTGATCTTTGACTTGGGTTTCACGCTTTACTATTATTATCCTCTGTCTCATAAGCGCTGTTGTAATTGTCTCTCTGTTTAAAGCTAATTTCAAAGCATCAATGTGATATTTAATAGTGCTAAGTGGAATGTGGATACCACCAGCTCCTATCTGAAGCTAGCAACCCAGGAAGCACTGCTAGTGACAATAATGAGGAGAAGAATAGACAAGGTAACTTTGGTAGGATGTCGAGCCTCCTAGCTCAAAACGTTGCTTTTAAATGTAACAACAGTTCTTAGATCCTTCTGAAATTCAGCCATGGAGACTCTGGCAGGAGTCCACACTTGTTGCAAAAGTAAGATATTGTCAATCAAAATGCCTTGACAACTGTCATGGTGACCTCTGTGTGGTGCTCTGGGAATCTCTTTGGGGTCCACAGCTTTCTGAATGGATGCATTTTATTCCAAAAAGTGTAACTATGTTCAAAGACAACAGTAGTCTGTCAGACCATTTTCTTCTGACTCTCTCTGAGTAGTGGGCGTGCTTTATCTCAAATGCTCCAGAGCCTTCTGGAAGGATAATAATATGATTAATTAACTATAGGGAACATCATAATGAGTGAAGAATGAGATGCAGACTTTTTTTTTTTATGTGAGCATCTATTCCTTTAAAGATGTGCAATATGAGTATTCCTTTAATGAATTTTTTTTCTGCCTGCGTCTAATTTTCCAGATTTCTGCATCTACTCTAGGAGCTTCATACTTAAGAACCATAATGATACCCATTTATCAGTGCTATTGAAAGTATTCATAATAACTGGCAGGAGAGGGGAGTTACTGTGAGTGCAGATTGACCACTAACAATAGATGGGGCATAGATGTTGCTAACAAGTTTGTAGAGAGATTTATGGTGTCAGTGGTATAGAGAGAATCTCATGGTTTTGCAGGGAATGCATGGCAACACAAGTGCCAGCGGGCACACTTGGTGTGCCCTCTGAATAAGAAAAAATAGCCACAGTGTAATGCATACATGTGGATGCACAGAGATGCGTACGCACTTGCAGATGCATATGGAGTTGGGGCAATATCAAGCACAAACTGAAAAGAGGCAGAATGAACTTTGGCATGAAAAAACAGGATACTTCTTCCTTCAGTTTTGCAGCAAATGACTCAGGATTCTGATATGACTGGTTAGTGATACCGCAGTGCCAGTTCACCCATATCAGGCTTTTAACCCAAGCCCTTTAAAGAGTTCATGATGCCATTTCCTTCCTCTCTACCCACCCTTACCCTTTTGGATACCAGCGGGGCTGTAATATGTTTTCTTTCAAAGTTGACACTTGAGTAATTTTGACCTTGACTGTTTTTGTGCTAAAAGAATGGATGTTTATGTCTCCTTTTTAGCTTTTTGCTTCTTATTACCTCTCCTGAGTAGTCTAGCCAGCTTATTTCCTGCCAGATTGCTTCCTTATCTGACAAAATAGAGGCAATCAAAATTATGTAGAAACTCTTCTCTGTGTAAACTGGATTAACGTGACACCAAGCCCAAGCTTTCTATTTTATCTGATTTACATAAAAAGATTTATTTCCACAGCCTTTTGCTTCTTTATTTTTGTGTGTGTTTGTGTGTGTGTGTTTATTTGTGGGACAGACTCCCTGGAAAAAAAATAATAGAAAACCTGTCCTTCATTGCCCTTTTAAGTTACTTTTCTGTAATCTGTGACTGTCTGAGGCAAATAGTATATATATTACAGTTTGTGGACCTGCAAGTTGTGGTGGCCTCTGAAATCCGTTCAGTGCATGACTGACCTTAGGAACCAGTGTGTGATCTACTTACTCTTTTTCTTAGTGTGGAACTTCCAGCAAGGATCTAATAACTTCCTTAGAAAGTTAGTGATCTCTTGATTAACACACTTGGAATTTTGGGGCTGGCCTGCACAGACTCATGAAGATGTCTATTCTGCTTAGTTATTTACAGTTTCAGAGATGCTTTAAGGAATTTCTAAGCTGAGAAGCCGATACAGTCTGGGCACTAGTTGCTGATTTGTCTTTGCTTGCTTACTTTGTTCTGTTTGTATTTCTGGAAGCTTTAGATGTGTAGGATTCAGCTAGTTTACTTGTTTGTGTAAATTAGCTGCAAAGATTTCTTCTTGATTTCCAGTCTCCTTTATTCCTTAATAGTTTTCTTTCTGTGTTTCTTGATTCCTTTGTGCTGTTCTTTGATGTCAAATTGTTGTCTTTCCTAATCCCTTTTTCTAGAGAGTTACTTGAATGAACTTCTACCGGAGAACCAAAGTGTTTCTTTTTTGTCTCTTTTTTTTTTTTTTTTTTTTTTTTTTTTTTTTTTTTGTTTTTTTTTTTTTTTTTTTTTTTTTTTTAACGAGGCAGGTCTGATTGTTGGCTGTTTTGTTCTTACCACCAGAAGTGGAAATATTCAAATAAAAAATAAGTCTCTGAGCAAACTTACAATGGAAACATTTTTTGCTCTCTCTTATCCCAGCATATTACAGATAAGAACCAATACTATGATTTGTTCATTTTTTGGTACTACTATACAAAGAGACTCTGAAACAAAGAATTATGTTCAAAATAATATCAATTTCTTGCTTGTTTTATAACAAGATTAAGCAAAAGAGAGGGAGGAGGTCAGTTTAAATATACTAATGACTATATCCTAATCACTGATATTGGGAAAGCACAAAACAGAGCAGCTGAACAGAACAACAAACACCAGTGATATGTAAAGAAGCTGTTAAATTTCTGGAAAGCTTCCATGTGAAGTACACTTACCAAAGGCAACCTGTTTTCTTTCTAATATAAACCTTGTGGTTTAGAAGCTACTTTGCAACACCATGTTTTACTTTTGTCGTGATTGCACATCTTGAGTTCTTGCCTGTATTTTGGTTAAGAGTCTCGACACACAGGTGGTCTGGTCGTAGCTATGTGGAAGTCGCTCCAATTAATTCCATTACATTCCCTTAATTGTCTCTCTTGAAAGGGCTTTTCCACCAGATCAACCAGTGGCTAGAAATGGGCAAGATTTGTACCTGTTATCCATCCTTAAAACAAACAAACAAACAAACAAAAAACTCAAAACCTTGAGTCATTTAGAGCATAAAGAATAAATTAACTAGAAAAGTTAATTACCAAGAAGGACATAGTAAGATGCAAAACTGATTGTATTTTTTTTGTAATGAAGAAGAAAAAGAGGATAAGAAGTTAACTCATGATCGATTGAGAGAGAAAAAAGAGGCAAATATGGATTTTACCACTGATAATTTAAGATTTTATGAATGGTAGCTTCTTTGAAATGTTGATAAACTGAGGTTGATATGTTCATTAAAATCAATATATTTTTATATTTTTAGCTTAAGATCCCTAACAAAATTGGAATTTGGAAATACTGAGTTTGAGGCTTTCTCACTATTTTATTTTCCACTTGAAGTCCTGTGCTTTAGAAAGCAACTTGATATTTATTTGCAAAATATAATTTATATAAAATAAAATATAATTTATATACATACATTTACATATTTTATGGTAGTTTCTATTCACGTCTTACTTTATTTGTACTTTTAAAAGCAAATGGCAATCATTGTCAGAGAAATTATGTATTGAACTGTTATATTTTACATTTAGTGGGGCCTGTGTTTTGCTTTCAAATTTTAATTGCAATAATTTATATTTCATCCCTGGTATGATAATGTTTGGGGATAATCCAATAAGAAAAATAAATAATCCTTCAATTAAAGGATTAAATTTTCCTTCAATTAAACTTATGGAAAGTAGATGGTATTTTTTTGTTTCTCCATAGGAGCACCGATATGATACATGTGAAAAGCAGATCAGCTTTTCTAATGTGCACCTGAACTCAATTGAACTAGTGTAGTTACTAGCTGTACCAGGTGTACAAGGTAGGCTTGCTTGCCATTCTAAAATTACTTCAGCTTTGCTCTGTCAGTTGCTCTCTTCATATATTTACAGCTTATATAAATAATCTGTGTCTGTGTTTCCTTTAGTGTGGTGTTCCAAAGAGAAAAAGGAAACATAAAATAGTTACGTGAGTGGAATAATTTACTTTTTGAGAGGAAAGGAACTCTGCTGAGGTGGATAACAGCAAAAAGCCATTTTTCTGAAAAGACCGTAGTCTTGTGAAAGCAGCCCATAGGAATTCTGGTTCAATTTACTATGAAGAGCATAGTCACCTGGAGCTGAACTAGATCATTGGTTTGTTTGTGGATGTGTGCACACATGTCCAAGAGCATGTGCAAGTCTCAGTGTAGACTTCTCCGGACTTTGGATCCAGTCTATATTGATGGAAAACAGGCTTTTTTGGACACCTACAACCATGATTCTTTAGCAAATGAGTGTGCAAATGTGCACATTGTATTCATTTAATGTAAATCATCTCTATTTGGTGATGGAATAGGGTCCATAGATCTTATTGTTTAATAGCATGAATTGATCAAGTGCAACGACTTTATTGACAGTCAAACTACTTCTGAAATAACTGTAATAAATCAAAGTATATAAATTCTCCTATATTCTTACAGCCTTCCTGCGCTGGAAGTGTTGAATTTTGAGTGGTTCTATTTTCAGAAATTCTCTGAAAATGACGTTACAGGATTCCATCTTGTATTTTTTACTTACCATATATGCTCGGTATACAAGTAGGGCATTTTGTTTTTCTTACCAGCCTACCAGCATAACTGGGATTGAAAACCTGTTTCCTTATCATAGACTGTTAATAAGACTAAAAGGTCTTCAGGATTAATCCTGTGTTCTGTACCATCATATGTCCATGTTTATAACAGATCAGAATTACTAAGCATTTCTTTTGGCTCGGGAATGGAAACCTCTGATTTGTGCTGTCTGTGTTAGCTCAGGAAGCTCGATAAGGCTGAAGTGCAGTTTTTGTTTTCATTTGAGTTGATTACACATTGCTATAATATGCACAAAGTATAATACGAGGCTGCATTCCGGTCCCACAGTGGCATTTCTTTAATATTTCCTTGCTGAAGGTTGTGGCCTTCCTTGCAGCAGGTTAGCTGCCAGGAATTGGGGTAGTCTGGTTGCAGTACATCAAACTAGTGGTAGAGTGAGTATGATAGAGAAGTTTAGTAAAGACTCTGCAAGAAATGACAGAGTGATGCAGAAGATTGTAATGGGGAATATACAGATGTCTTTTAGGATTCCTGGGACTGAACTAGTGTGAAAAGTGCAATTTGTTGCTAGACACAGCAGTAGTGATTGTAAATAGTTAAAAAGAACAGATCTGTTGAATGAGAAGGATTACTTTCCCACAGAAAATCAGATTTATTTTAAGGTATTTAGTTGCCCACCAACTACTGATTTCACTAAGAGTTAAATGATTAAATCACACATCTGACACACAGTGACGTCTTTGCTGTCTTGCGTGCTACTATTATCTGCATAGACATCTAAATGGTAGGAAGTGCTGTGAAAATAAAGATACACTGAAAGAGAATATCCTCATTCATTATAAAAATGACCTTTGGAAAATGCATGATGTATTAAAAAAATTGATGCCAAGGTAATATGACCTATTACACCCATGCTAGACACCAATTTAAACAGAAATTCTATTTGCGTTGCATTTCAATATCAATGATGTCATTTGATTCATCCTTCTGTTGCAGTTTGGTGAGGGGGGCACAACTGGTAAGAGATGAATCCTCTTACGTTCCTGATGATCCTCAGAGGTTAGAGGGACTGGGGGTGCACTCATCTCTTAATAGGGATACCAAATACTGTGGTAACTATAAGCCTGACTCTGGCAGTACCGGATTCACCAACAGTCTGTCGACCGAAGGTCTAATCTCCTTCCTAGGAGGGAGTCGAGTTCCCGAATAGTGTGATCAACTATTAGCTCGACTCTGGCAGCACTGGATTCACGAACAGCCTGTCAACTGGAGGTCCAATTGCCTTTCTAGGAGCGAATCGTGTTCACAAATAATATGATCAGCTATAGGCCCGATTCTGGATATATCAGATTCATGAACAGCCTGTCATCTGTTTCATGCGATCACCTTCAAAACAAGTAATCGAGTTCATGAATAGCATGATTTATTCAAATGCAATATTTAGGGAACAGGTTTCGGGAGACAATACAGGAAATTCACTACTACTGTCTGGGGTTCTTAGCTAGTGCCTCGTGCCAACATTTGTACAAATGCGCACTCATCACCCAGAAGATGGGAGAGGACCCTCAGTCTTGAGGAGCCTCCTTAGGCAGTGTCCTGACCCAAGGGGAGGAAAGGAGTTCAGCTTGTCGACTGATCCAGAAGTTACGATGGAGTCTTCCCTCTCTCCCCTTCCTTCTTCCTAGTTCCTCTTTCTCCTTTCCCTCTTCCTTCTTCCTCCATTCTTACCACCCCATTCTTCCTACTATATCCCTGCCTAGTTCACCTTTTATATATTTTCTTTTACATTTAATTGGGGCTTTAGTGACTCTAGTCATACCTACTTTGGTTATTGATTGGTTTAAAAAGTCTATCAAATTATTTGAAAATCTAGAGAGCCTGCTCAGTGAGGAGTGATTGTTCCTTGGAAGTGGATAACTTCTAGGATGGGGCTGTGTATTGCTTTTATAAAGAGATTAGAATGAGGAGAAGTTTGAGCAAAGTCCATTGGAAGGGACTGATCTGCCGCCGTTGTTGGCCCAGCACCAAACATCACACTATGATGTGGCTCATGAGCTGCGTGGTACGACCAGGCTGCCACCTCTGCAGGGAGAACCACAGGGTTTGACCGCGGCGTCTTCACACTGCTCCACCCTCCATTCACTTGTCTGCACAGCACCATCAGATTCCCCCCTCCGGAGGGAAGCCAGCAAAGTGTGGCCGTGGTATCTCTGCTCTGCTCCACTCTTCGTTTATTCTTATTAGTGTGTCCTAGGAGGGCAGATTATGTTGCCGAGGGAATTGCAGTAGATTCTGCACGTACCAAACGTCCTGGAAGTGGGAACTGTCTCTCACCTCAAGCAAGCCTCTGTAATGTCTTAACTTCTGTTAGGCCCTAGTTTTCTCTCATTTCCCCTTTCTCGAGCAATTCTCTCACACCTTCTCCGGTGCATTTATCAAGCGGTGATGTACAACTGACAGTACTGCTCAGTGGTGGATAATTTTGTTGTTAAGCATCAGTGTTCTGGTTAGAATTCTGCATTTTCTATCAATCTTTGTTGTCAGGCTAGTATAGTTCAGCTGTGGTTTTCACAGTGTTTCTGTTGCTTAATGGCATGTGGTACGTATCACATAATATCTGATACGACTGTAGACACATGCACTTGTGTGCATTAAATATCACTGCTCTGACAGTTCAGCATTTTCAGCATCTGCGATACAAATGTTACTGGTCGGTGTTTTAAATTAATGTGAACCTATCCTAAATGGGTGTTCATTTAAATGTAATTACATTAATTGGTCTTCATAGACTTATGGCAGAATTATTAAAACTACTGTAAATGCTGCAGAGGAGCAGTAAGTTGAACATTTACTTGTAACCTGTGATTGTAAAAGTGTTTCTAAGCAATTGCAAAAGATAAATCATTCTGGGAGTTTAGGTATATTCTAACTTAGGTGCACTCTGTTTCCTCAAAGTACATCATACAAATTTTATTGTCATGCAAAACCTCCAAATGACCCATAACTAGACAGTTGTTGGGAGGGAAAATGGGAGAAAATTTATCTTTTTCACATGGCAATTTTTTCACATAGGTTCTTCATTTCTTTTCACATGAATTCTTCAATAAAATATATTCTACCCTACTCTGAGTGTCAGTAGTTGTAAGTTAAAAGGAAATCTTTCAGCCTACATCACAATTGTTCTAGTAATGTTTCCTTGATATTTTTGTAAGAACTTTTCTGAGTTCCTAGAAAACAGGAAGTGTTTACCTAAAGAAGCTTTTGTTGCTATTTTAAGAGTACGAGCAATGATACGGGCTAATCAGCATACAAGTTATGAAGAAGGGAACAGAAATAGTTACTTTGGACTAATTCCTGACTCTGAATATTCTATCAGTAGAAAAGGATGTAGGAGAAGCTTTTGTGGCTGATGCAAACTGTTAGTGCCATTTTGAAGGGGAGTTTTGGCAGTCAACGCTAAACTGATGATCTGCCCTGTATGGTTCTCACACATGAAGAATGCGTGGTGGCTTGGTAACAGCATTCTTAATGAATGCTGTTACATTCTTACAGCATCTGTAACCCCTTGATTCAATACATCAAGTTTGTACTCAACTCAGTTTTAACATGGTCTATGGTTATGNGCAGTCAACGCTAAACTGATGATCTGCCCTGTATGGTTCTCACACATGAAGAATGCGTGGTGGCTTCCAGTCTTAATCAATGCTGTTACCTTGTTACAGCATCTATAACCCCTTGATTCATTACATCAAGCTTGTACTCAACTCAGTTTTAACATAGTCCATGGTTATGACACAGACTTAAAACTTTAGGGTTTACTCTTTTGCATAAAGCAGTGAATAAATGGAATGTTTTATCAGCCAAATTTGGGACTGTTGTGTGTGCAAAGCACAGCAGTCATGATTCTGGGCAGTGTAATGGACTGCACCGAAGAGGAAGGGAATCCAAGACAGAGCTCTGAGGACAACACTACTTGGCTCCTCTGCCAGCTTAGCTGAAAGCATTACGCTATTTCACTTCTTTAGTGCCAACGTTTGGTACATCCACGAATTCTGGAATGGCAAATGTAGATATTTATCTCATCTTGTTTGCATGTGCTAGAGAATTTCATATTGACTTTTCTGTCACATTTTTCTTGTAAAGTTATTTAATTTGTTAGGCTTAAATAGCTAGAATATCAGACTGATGTCTTATTTTATCATCACTGCACAAAATACAGGCTGTTAACTGTGAACTTTTCAACCTATATATTCTTTTTCTCATAGTTCTCAGTGGCTTTAAAGGAGCTGTACTCATGTAAAAAATGTAATTATGGATTTTTTTTTTAAATACATGTACTTTTCTTCAGATAGCCCATAATGGCTCCAATGTGTAAACATGTAATTATGGAGTTTTCTTAAACGCTTACTATTTACTCAATAGGCCGTGAGGGCTACAGAAGGAGCTCTTTATTGCTTTGCAGATCATTGAACTTATAGACTGCATAATAGCTCCTTTGAAGCTAGCATGTGCTATTTTAATGTGGGTACTGAGTGGAAGTCCACATGCCCACATCCCACTTCAAGAAAAAACAGTAAAATGATCCTGTCCTAATAGAAAAAGCAGTTGCTGCACACTCTGGGGGGCTTCAAATGCTGTATTAAAGAACAGATACCCTTACTGATTTAGGGAGATGGAGTTTGAGTTTTTGTTAGGTATTTTGTGACTTTTATTTTTAGACAATGTGACCCAGATGATTGACATATTTTTTCAGCTAAGTTGCAACTTTCTGAATATAGAGCTTCATCAAGGAAAATATTGACATGCTTTCAACATTTGGGACATGAACAGCCAAATTTTACTCTTTCTGAACCTGATGATGTTAGATTTTCAAGGGCTAACTCTAAGAATGTGGGCTAGTTGCCAGTCTGAGAGTCAGGAAGGGCGGGAATGATATTCAGAGTATATAGATTCCAGCCTGTTGATTTGATAGTCAGCAATGTTTTCTTCCTAATCAGCTTTGCAGTTTCAGTCATGGACCTGGTTGTTAAGGTGCCTTGCAACAAAGCCTATGAGGCCATGCCCATATGAATTTGGTACATCTGGTTTCTAGACTAGAGGTAAGTAGAGTGAAGCAGGACTTCTCTTCTGCTTCTGTGAGGAGAGAGAAGCGATATGAAGATGCCCAGAAGCAGCAGAGAATCAGGAAGGAGGACCAAGTCTGACAAACTGGAAGGTGAATCTTGTTGTGGCAGTCTTTGGTAAGGAAGAAGAAGCATTTCTCAGGTGTATGGAGATAAATGGTGGAAGAAATGAAATTCTTCCTTCCTCAAAGATCATACTTTCATTCCATGTTCTAGGAAATTGAAGCAATTGTTAGTTTGCAAATAAACTATTTCTTCAGGAAAAATAGTAAAAATGTATGGTACTGTGAAGATCTTAGTAGTTTGGGAGGATCAAGATTGCATTTTCGTAATTTCATTTAACTTCTCTCATATGCAATTAACTACATCCAGTTGTTCAAGAAATTGCATCTAAAGATATAAAAGTGATATAATTCTGAATCTGACAAGATTAATAAGCTAAAAAAAAAAATACTTACATTCTGATGACTGGGAAGGGCTATTCTTCTTATATTTTTATAAGAGCTTGTGTCTACCCAATTCCTCAAGGGAAAAAAAAACTCCGACTCTCAAAAAATAAGTCTTCTTCCGTTGAAAAAGCATGGGCTGTTTCAACAAGTGTATTGTAAATATCTTAATTTTGTTAAAAAAAAAGTTGCTCACAAATGACAAATGAGGACTGAATGCGCCAAGTGAATAACTGTGCCTAAATATGAATGCTAACATTGAAGATAGAGAGTTTAATTAAGATAACAGCTCTTTAACTGCAGCAATCTGTAATATATTTGAGACAAGGGTGCATTGCGAATGAAGAGTTTGCTGTAATGTCAACATGCATGTCAAAGTTAGATACAGCACCATGAATTAGGAATAACAACAGCGTCACATTTTATGTATGCCTTCCATTTTGATTTTATGATGTAGTGTAATGATGTTTTGTTAGCTGACTAATTTGTTGATGTTGTGCTATATACAAAAGGGCTATTAGATACACCAACATAAAATCATTTCCTATCAGTCATTCACGGAAGAGCTTATTAAAAGACAGCAATGTGAATATCTGATTGGTTCCTGATCCAGTTTGTAGTTTCTTACTAAAGCATTCTTATTAGTGGCGCTGATTTGCAGGCTTGGTAGAAATAAATAATGTTCTCCATCTCCTCGGCCCTTGAGCTGACTTTTCCAGAATCATCAAATCAGCATGCAGATTGTGCTGCTTTTACCTTTTATTGGAACTGTTGTGCTGATGGGATGGGGTGTTACAGTCTAGAGCTTTTCTGAATCTCTCACTCTTGTAAAATATATATTGCAATTGTATATGCATGTAGCATATAAAGAAAACAGGAAATAAACAAACAACAACAAAAAAGAAAGCAACTCATTTTTTTCCCCTTCGATGAACCTAAAATTTTTAGGACTGCAAGTGAAATAGTTAAAAACCATAACTTTTAAATCATGAAGCTTCTAAATATGTATCTCACAGGGCCAAGTGGGTAGGGGATTTCATATCCCCTCTCCTGAAGAGTCCCGCTACAAAGACTTTGTAGAGAGAGGACTGGGAAAACACAGAAGCTCCCTTTCCCTATAGAGCAGCCCATGACATGGGTCTATGTATTTAAAAAATGACCCATCAAAACTAAGCTAGTAGCAGTACAACTGTATGTCCAGACAAATGTCTTAGGTCAAAATAAATTGTCCATGGGATCAGAAGCAGCGTAGGGTTTCTAGTTTAGATGTAGCCAGATTACTTATAGAAATATGAAGCCAGACAATGCAAATTTCTTATCTGTGTAGATGCCTATGAAAGCCACGTATGTTGCTTTCATTGCATTGTGTACTGAATGCATTGCTCAGAAATCTCGAAAATCTTGTGAACAACTTTTAGAAATGAATACTATGGCAGTTTGCAAGACAAGCAAAGAAGAAATATGTTCAGGATATTGCTGTATTTACTACCACGTCAATTACTACCACGTCAATGTAAGTAATATTTCAAAATGTTTCGCAGTAGAACACACATCAGGAGAAAGTAGAAAGCCTTTCATCCTAGCAACTAATATTTGGTTAATCTGTTTTTTATTCCCACACTGCTTGTCTCCTCAGCTACATGGATAAAATCACACTCTGTTCCCCATCTCCCTTCACTGTTAATCCCCTTTTGTTTTCTAAGTATCTCTAATAAAACAAATACAGTTGTATTTCCAGTATCACTTCAATCAATCAATGTTGAAAACTGTTAGGGGATTCTCTGTTAAAAACAATACAACAACAAAAAACATATTCAGGAAGATCACATTCCAAGTGCTTTTTTTTAACATCTCTTACACGTAAACCCTTTAATTTTACTATCTGAACATAAAGATAGCTGAGGCATCCTTTGCAGTTCACTTAGTAATAAAAGTCACTGTCATGGGAAAAGTACAGAAATTAAACAATATATATGCCATGAAAAAAATAATCTACATTGGACAGCAGCAGAAATAAAGCTGCTGGAACTCTCAGGAGGGATATTCATCCATTCTAACAAGAGCTCTTCGAAAGCCACCAAAGATGTAGTCAGAATTGTACATGTTGTGAGTGATGCAACCAGACAAACAAACCTGCTGGAGAGAAGGCCTGCTATTAAACATGCCAAATGATCAGTGCAATGAAAACTGGGCTCCTGTTAAGAGATTTCTTCTGAATTTCAGATCCTTTTCCAGTTCAAACACCCTTCTTAGTTCACCCCCTTTCATTTTATTCCTCTTCCTCCTGCAAGAGAGGTCTAGGGGATGGATGGGGAGAGGTGGTCAGGACGGGCCAGGCAGTTATCAGTGTACTGAGATCCAAAATCTCAAGGCTGCTTCTAAATCATATTCTACTGAAGTCTAGAGAAGTGTGTGCTTTCCTGTGCTATACACAAAGATTCATTTTGGTGATTGTTTCCATTTCTGCCTTATTCCCAAACTTGTGGACTTCTTTATGCAAAATCATATGTGTTCATTTAATCTTGTTTTAAGCCCTGCTTTGTTCTTTCCCTGATTCTTCCTTACTTTCCCAGACCCACTGATTTAGAGAATAGCAACAAAATCCTGAGCTTCAGCCATGCAGCAATGTGTTTCCCTGCTCATGAGTTAAGAGCCTGTGACTTGGCTGGAGTTGCCCAGAAGTTGATTATGTCAGGTCACTTTTCCTTCTGGGCTATGTCTCTTCTCCAGTGCATATTGGCATGTTTCTGAATTTATTAAAAATCCTAGGGCAAAGAAATCTGAACCTGACTCTGGAATAGAGGGATTAAATCCATTCTTCGGTGAAACAAGAATGCATAATCAGCATCTTTATCTACTTTGTTATAACACTCTTAAAGGAAAGGAAATGAAGCATAGAATGATTAAGAAAAAAAAAAGAGAAAGAATTGGCCTTCCCAGTCGCATTTTGAAGGCATTTTTGCAACCAGCATTGATGGCATTGATAGGTCTCATGATCAGCTGCAAAACTAACAATGAAGTTTTCTGCACTGGGGAAAAATGGTGATTAAGGCATTGTACAAAGAGTTAGTCCTTTTATGTAATGGAAATAACTGAGTAAAAGGCTGGAAATCGAACAGAGTTAGATTTGCAAGAATGGCTTTTTTATACTCAGGCTATTTGAATGAACATTGTCCAGATTGACAGTTATGTGCCTCAGTTTATATAAAGATAGATTGGTTGCCAGTGGGTTCTCCTAGCACCACTGTCACTCTGAGTTTAACTTAGTGGTCCATATCTTCTGGAACATTTTATTTATGATGATATAAAGATCTAGGAAGCAGTATCGTCCAAGCCAGCTGTGAATTTCCTGCAATGTTCCCAGCAGGACTCACTAGGAAATAAGCTGTGGTTTGGGAGTATCAATAATAAATATGCTCAGAAATGTCCTGTCAGAATGATTTTCCAGAAAAGATGCTACTTCATCAGTATTTATTCTTGGAAAAAATCCAGTTTGAGTGAAATTTGGATAGTGAAACACATACTACTCACTTTCTCCTCTGTATACATTTTCCTGGGATAGTTAATATTCCAGCACCTCCTCAGGAGGTGAAATTCAGGTTAGTGTCTATGCTGTGCTTAATTTAAAAGCTGGTCTCAGGGTAATGCTCTGGTCTCAAGACTCTTTGCTGCTCAGTATCCCTTGGACTTGTTTTAGGATTTTGATGTAGTTCCACTGCAGAACATGGAAGATTTTGAAACCGTGGTGTGTTTTGCGGGAGTAGGGCTCTGCTGCTCTCCAGCTCTGTACTTGCCAACTGGCGTACAGCAGAGTGGTCCCCAAGCTGTAAGTAAGCGCAGTTGCCAGCAAGCAAGGATTTCGGCAGTCCTCCCTCTCTGCCACGCCATTTGGAACCGCAGCACAGCGGAGCATCTGAGCCAGCACTGCTCTTGATGCTCTTGAATGGCCAGACAGTTTGTTAACTGTGTTTTGAGATGATAGGAGACTGGAAAGAGTTGTAAGCACTAGTGAGGAAGAGAAAATAATTAAAGAAAAGTGATGGTGTCAATCTGTGTGACAGGGCAGTAGCAGTACCTCAGGGTCTAGGAAGGTGACATTTTAGTTCTCTGTATGGAATTTTTGATATAGCCACAATCAACAAGTATTTTTCATTTTAATAGTATATTTTCGAAAGATCATCAAATGATTCCCAAGGCTGGAGTGAGAAGCTGATACTTGTTGCAGAATAATAACCTTTGACATTAAAACCTATGCAAAATTGCAAAGTGGAAGATAGAACTATATGTTCACTTCTTGATACCTGAGAGATTTATAAGTGCTATGACAGAGTCAATGAAAAATATTTTATATTTTGAAAAAATACTTTGTTTATGAGAACAGGATAAAAAAGTTAAGTGGAATAGACTTGATCTTCCTTCAGCAATATATAGAAGTGGAACCATTAATGAATCACATTGATTTGCCACTACAATAGAATCCGGTCTGGCTGTATCATTTTATCAAACACCAATCAAATTGGTTTGTGATAGTCATCTAAAAATATAATGGCTAATGTTAATTTAATGCATTTAATGCATTTAATGCATTTTCTTACCAAAATTCCTGTCATTAATATGAATACATTTTGACCTTTGTCAAGTAGCATTTAGGTGACTTGTAGACCATGTAATGATCATGTATATCACTGGGTTACACCTGCAACACGGAATCAAACATAAATTAGATGATTGAACAAGCCAACTGGGAGCAGATGGAAACACCATCCAGTAATTTTCAAGTTGGATCTTAGACTTCAAGGTAGCAGAGGTGCAGATTATCGTGCACACAGCACTGCTAGTTCCGGACCTGTATTGTTAGTGTGAGAAACAGATGGTTGATCATGCCAAAATGTATTTCCTTAAGATCTTTCATTTAGTTCCATCTCTTCTGCTTTCCCCATCTTTGCTCTTAAACCTCAATCAGAAACTGTATGGAGAAGTCAATAGATTAAAAATAGGATATCTGTATTCTAATGGCAGATGATAATTTCCATTCTTTTTACCTACACGGAAGGTAAAAACCAACCAACCAACAAACCTCTTTCCATAATGTAAAACGTAACAGGGAGGTTCAGTTAGCCTTTTTAAAAGTCTGGAGGTGATCCACCCTCTCTGAAAGACATTAGTTTGCCCAGTATCTAGAAGCAGAGTCTTCTGCTTTTAGCAAGGTTGTTGTAATAGTCATTAGGTATTTTCTGTTGTGCATTACAGTTTTAAAACAGACTGCCAGTATTTAGAGAAAGGGTTTACCATCTTCCTTCACTCTCCATCTCTGTAATTAGGACTGGATTTGAAAGCTAAATTTTTTGGCTTTGGCACTTTTATCAAATCACAGGAAGAGTAAGTTAAAATAGTATTAGTTTGCCAGTAATCCTAAAATCAAAACCAGTACACAGCCAATGAGCTGCTGTTAGACTACCTGAACTACCTGAATTTCAGGTGGAGTTCTTAGGTGCCATGGAATCATCCTGTGAGACTGCTGAGCTTCATTCTGCAATGGGAATAATGGCAGGAACCTTCCTTTGTCCCTGACCAAGAAGGTCAAATCAATATTGCTGTGGCAAATTCTATGTCAGGAGGCCAAGTGGTCTGTAAGAAAAGAACATATCTGGAACAAATGTGGACTTTTGAATAAAACATTGAACGTTATGTCCAAAAAACTGTTCTCTATTTTACAAGATACAGTTGGGAAAAAGCCTCTACCTTATTACCGATATTGAATATCCTATAAAAGAAAATGCTGATCCATTAGAAGAGAAATAGCAGAAAATACGTTAAACTACTGTATTACTTAGACATAAAATGAGCTAATGAGGTACCCCATATATTATCCAAAGAGTTTAATAAAAATATCATAACAATTTGTGTAACTTGGCAAGAAAATTTTCCACAAATGGAAGGAAAAAATATCCTCTAATCATTAGTTTTAAAAAAATATATATATTTTTTTTCTGGCAAGTTAGTTATGCCCAGGAATTCTGCAACGTAGCTTAAGAGACAAGCACGATGATCTCCAGAGGTTGTGGAGTCTCCTTCCCTGGAGATCTTCAAGACCCGCTTGGATGCAGCCCTGTGCCACGTGCTCTGGGTGGCCCTGCATGTGCAGGGGGGTTGGACTAGATGACCTCTAGAGGTCCCTTCCATCTTCAGGCATTCTATGATTCTATGATGAAGAAGTTGTATGGCATATATTTAGAATAACTGTACCTAAGTAGACAGAAGTCTACCACCTGTCCAGTACCTAATTTTCTAGAGATTTTTGTTTATTTTGTTTATTTTTGATAAACCTTAGCTCTTGTTTGTGCATTGCTATAGCATGAGAAGCTCTGAATGTCATTTATGGGGGATATATAACCATATATAGATACAAAATATCTAAATATAAAAAGCAGCCTACAAAGCTATGGACAGTAGGATATTAAGACAGTGAGACTTTTGTAATAAGAAAGATGGTTTATAGTTAAGTTTTGCTGACAAATGCGGTGAATTTCTACACGTTAAGAATTGTGAAGCATTGGAATAGGCTGCCCAGGAAGTTGTGGAGTCACCGTCCCTGGCAGTGTTCGGTAAATGTGTAGAAGAGGCACTTGGGGACATAGTTTAGCAGCCATGGTGATGCTAGGTGTATGGTTGGACTTGATGATCTTGAAGGTCATTTTCAACCATAGTCATTCTGTGATTCTGTAAATACTTTGCATCCCAAAAAAGGATGGTCCTTCTGTTAAGAGTCATTTCTCCACTGTATATGCAAGGTGATTTCTTACTGCCCAAGGAATTTAAATAGGGTCAAAACCATGATCTATATAAAGAAAACTAAAAAAGCAATTTTATTGATTAAGACTACATTTCTTTTTCTCCTGACATACTTGATATAATTGCTGGAATAGATTTTATTTTGAGAACTCAATAAATTAAATTTAATCCCCTTGTACATTAATAGCACAAAAACTATAAGAGAAACAATGAAAAATTAGAAATCTCACCTTTCCGATGTCTCTCATCATATTGAGTAAACACAAGAGTGAAGTGGGAGGTAAAGTTAAGATGTGTTAAATTGGAAATGGTTCAAAGAATATTGTATGCATATTCTGAAGAACACATGCTGTTTACAGTTTGTGATATATATTTTAAGGCATGCTGTTGAACACCATGCAGAACATTCAGCACTCCCTTGCTGGATGGTAGACTGTGGACTTTTCAGTGCGAATTTTGTTATATCAAAGTAAAATGGTCTTCCCATTGGTATCTCAGTAGGAGCCAACTAAAGGCACATAAGAAACAAAGCATGCACTCAGAGTGTTAAAGGACTACTTTATGATCACTAACTATGCTTGCTGGCTTCCCATTAGGAAAAATAGTACGGATATCCTCTTCTTCCAGTTTTGAAGTAAAGCTTGTTTGTGAAGTAAGTTAGGGTTCTTTTGTGCCACCAAAGATGTTAGCATAGGACCTCGGTTATGTTTCTTGGTTAATTACTTCTTCAAAATATACAAATGCAAATGAAGAGCGCTGCACTTTATCTGGAAATATACTAGAATAAATTTATTTTTTTTCAGTGATGGAATAGTAGGTATCTTTTAAAAGCTAATGTGGTTAAGAACATTCTAGGGCCTTTCCATAAATGTCCATCTTAATTCTGAGCAAAATTTCTGAGCAGCGAATTCAACAGTTGTTAGTCTAGAGTTATCACAACACTCTCCTGAAGACACAAAGTCTGAGCATAGAACATGCATCTTGTGAGTCTTAATACCACTTGCTTTTCAGTTTTGAAAATACAAAATTAAATCTTTGTGAAGCAGAACTGGTTAAACTGAAATCTCACAGAGCTGTCTGTGGGTTGATGTTTTCTCTGAAAAATACTGTCCTTGAATCCCTACACATTCTTTAGCTTTTGTCGTACTGAAGTGAAGCAAGTAGGAACCACATATTCTGACCAGAGTGAATCAGCAGAGTAGGAGTAGTTCCACACAGATACCTGAGATCTTCTCAGTTTCTGGAAACTTATGATGCTGTTGGGGCAGCAGTACATTGAGAGTAGGTCAATACGGATTAGAAAAGGAAGTCACTCCACAACAGCACCCCCCATAGAAGTATGTAACAGAAGCAGCACTTCTGCTGTGCCCTGTTTATCACAGCTGTCAGGATTCTTCCTCTTTGTTGTATATATAGGTGCAGTATCTTCATTTAGACTGATGCACAGAAATCTATCATCTCTAATGTTCCCTCCACTTCTATTTTCACCTGTTTGTGGATGATATGTGAATTTGAGATTTTGACTCTCGTGAAATTTTGCTCATAATAGACATTAGCAATCCATTAGCCTTAATCATTTGTTTAGCCCAAAATGGGTTTCCATTAGCACCCTTGTGGAAACTAAAATGGAAAAATGATTTGCTCATGAAAGGCAGAAAAGGAGAAATTCAGAGAGATGAGTGCTTTCCTGATCTTTATCTTTCTGATCACCCAGCTGGAAAATAGCACTAAAATAAGCCTGGTCATTGAAAAGATCAGGATTGCAAACTGCTTGTGTAATTTTCCTGCAGGACTCTCTAGAGATTTCTTTATTTAATTCAAACATGATTTCCTATAGAATCATGGATATTCATGAAGTGAAAGATGTTATTTGATAAAAAGTCAGCCCCTCTAGCCTAACTCTCTGGCAGCATATGGCTATTCTTTTACAATCCATCTCCAAGTGAGCTACAAAGATTTTAGGTGAATCAAGAATTTCATTTGAGACATGGATTCTCCAGACTTTTTTCTTCTTTTCTTTTTTTTTTCTTTTTTTTTGATTCTCATAGATTGCTTCATTTTTTGTCATGTTAAGTAATGCATTGCATTATCAAGTGGCTTACAATGGAAGGAAAAGCCTAAGGTATACTGTAGTCTAATAGTATACCAAAGCCTAATTTTCTGAGATCTGTTCTGACCTGATATCTAGCCTTTTCCTCTTCTTAATCTCATATTCCTATTCCTTATTAAACATCTTTAGTCCACTCCCTGCTGTTTTCTCTTTAGGGAGTGTACCGTTGTAGTAGTGTGCTAGCTTGCAACAGGAGTGTGCTTTTGAAGTAACTCCTTCATTCCCTGGTTCAGGGCTATGGTTCACAATGCAAAGTGTGAATTTTTGAGCATATAACTTGAATCGCGTTTGGATCAAACTAAACCAGGTTTGACAGAAATGAACCTGACACGCTCCTGTTGTGAAAACACGCTGAGGACTTGGGAAAATATTGGAGCTAGTCCGAAGGAGAACCCTCACACTGCCAATACTGTGGACATAAGGTCTTCAGTAGTAACTGTTTTGTTCTGCATACTTGTTCCTGTCAGTCTTCGCTCCTTGTTAATGTAGATGTAAGCATTTAGTCCTGATTAAAACTCACACCACACTTAGGGAAGCCTTATATAGAAGGAATTTGTTCTTAGAGACTGCGTAGCAGGGGTTTGTGTCTGGTTTTCTGATTATTGTAAGCTTACATGGGTTAAAGTTCTTCTAGACTTTTTCCCAAGTGTTTTCAGATTCTTGTATCTGTATTCTTACTACCGTTATCATTTTGTGCACATTATAACTCCATTGTGTTCTAGATGCATTATTGTTTGTAGAGAAAGATATTGCAGGGATGAAGCATGTTATTGACAAGGACCCACAGATACTATTGATTTACCTTCTATTCATCCTTTGACACATTATGAACTTTTTTTCTTCTTTAGTTTTCATTAATATTAGATCTCTATGGTATGTTTGGACTGAAGGTCATGAAAATTGCACTCTAGGTCAGGCTGTACCATGGGCTTTGAGGATAGTCTTGGCAATGTCAATTATTGGTCTGTATGTCTGATTCTGAATCTCTGACAGAGAGTTGTTTGTCAACAGTCTTAGTTTTCTATGTTTTGAGATCTATAAATTGAAGTTTAGCTGAAAACTTCAAAATGTAATTATTGGATCTGTGCAGACAACTTGCTATCTTGTTCTGCTGGCTCTCTGTTTTTCCTCATCTCTGATGCCTATAAGTTATAGATATTATTTAGTCAAAGAGATGTTACAATTAGGGTACTTTAAAGAATAATATCAGACATTACTATTATTTAATCAAAATGACTGGAAGAGGTTTGATACTTTGACCAAAGGAAATAAAAGGAAAAAAAAAATGGAAGAAAAAAAAAAGAAAAATTCTTCCTTTAAGTCTAGTCAGTAGGCATTGCATGTTTCTACTAGATCCAGGAGAGAGAAGTATGTATATTTCTCCATGGTTGAAACATTATAAATATTTTCTGTTTTTTTAATGGATACTATACAAAGTTAATAAAAAGTTAATAAATTACCAAACATGATTACCTTTATCTTTGTGGTAAAGGTAGAGGGAATTGAAAACAGGTATCTTAAGTAATGCTAAAAAAGCTAGCATTTCTAGCATTTGCAGAAACAAAAATGGTCTTTGTTTTTGCAGGAGAAATTTCTATTCTGAAATAACATTTCAACAAAAAAAACATAAAAGCAGTACATAGTGGGGGATCATTAAAGAGTATCTTGTCACTTGAGTCAAACCATGTATTGTAATGCAGATTATACTGATTTGCTGCAAGTTTCAGACTGGAAGTGGAGTTTTCCCCAAGTGGGTACAGGTACTAAATCTCTCTGAATCGTGGTGGCAAGCAGTAGGGTAGTTGGTAAAATGGCTCTCTTACCAAAACCTTGAGATCAGAAGGTTTCAAGCAGTAGGTTTTCAGACTTCTTTCTGAAAGCTCAATAAATTATTAACTATATTCATACTATTTGAAGTACTGTCAATGGATAGTTTTATAAAAAGAAAAGAAGTGTAGTTTTGTGCTGTGCCTTTATTTTTGTTGTAAAGCACAACATTATTCATGTTGTTCTTTTCAAAGATTAAGGTCTCTCACAGAAGCAAGATACCTTTTTCCAAGATTTAAATTCAAATCTTCCATGCTATAGTTCTCTGAAATTACCCAGGCAATAAGAACATTCCTCATTGTTGCTTTTTAAAAATGTCCTAAGTCTATCAGTTTTACCTTTTGAAGATATGCTATCCACATCCTCAAAGGATGTAAGCGTAGGAATAACAAAAGTCACAACAGAAAGGTATCGGAAGGCTGTGGATAAGTCTCACAGAAGTATGATCTGCTCTGACATTTAAAAGTATCAAATGTGACAAAGACATTCTCAGAGTTAAATTGATCAGTAAATAGATAATGCAAAATAGAAGTTTCTACCACTTAGATACATTGATCAGGACTCATGTCCTGACAGCTGAAAACCACCTTATGACAGTGTGTCCCAGTTTCCATGAAAATTCACAAAAAGTTCTGTGGGAACGTGCACAGTAGCTAACAAGAAGCTTTTGGACAGTGAGGGGCATATGACCTGGTAAATCTACTTCTGCTTGAGATCCGTAGCTGCAAACCTGACTCAGTTACACTAAGGTTTCTTTATTTTGCCCTGGCGCTATAAAGAAACCACACAGTAACAGAAAGAGCCTCTTGCACGTGCTCTCTGCCTACAGCCAGAGCAGACTTAGCACTGCTGTGTGGGTGTATGCACAGCCCCTGAAGCATGAGGTCAGTCAAAGACTGGAGGGAAGGGTCAGGCAATTGAGGAGAGAACAAATCTAAGTCTGGACTGGGCTGTGCTTTTGTAGCTCGGCAGAGGGAGAGTTAGCAGCCTAGCTTCAGGTTAGAGCAATGTGAACCCTCCCTGACTTTTGGTGCTGAGAACACGCGGCTTCAGCCTGCATCAGAGTGCTGGAGTGCAAAGTATGGGCAGCTCAACTCTCATCCCTCCTCCTTGGCTCTTGCCTATGTTGCAAAAATTGAATATCTGAGAGCTCGGACCAGGGAGTAGGATGAGATCAGAATTGCTCAGAAGCTGGTGGCAATACCTTTGAGGATCACAACGCCAGTGCTTAAAAACACTGTAGATTTTCATCACTTTTCAAAGAAACTGCATTCAATTTCTGCTTTGCCTTGATGTATCGTATCAGATCTGTCAGATTCTGTTTCACATTAGATCTGACTTTGAAAATATTATCGTTTTTTCCCCTGAAAGACTTTCCAACTAAATTGAAGGAGTGTGTTGTGATTTTATTTTTTCTCTTGATATAGTACTCTGGAGTAGGTTCTCTCTGTATTCGTGTGTTCTTGCTGTTATTGAGTTTAGCCTCTGTGAAAGAATAGCTTTACAGGGTGTTCATCCCCACTGCAGAACAGATATGACACGAGCATCTGCATTCTTTCCCTCACATTGCTCTATCAGTATGTTCACGATACATCTGAAGCAACTCTCTTTAATCAGGAGAACAGTTCATGATCAGAGATCTGTTTCATCCTGGACATTTTTGCTCTGCCTGTTGTTGATGGTACAAAGCTGTAGTGGTGGGATTTTTTTTTTCTCATGGCATTTTCTTAATTGGGATTTGGACCGAGTCTGCTATCTTGTGTCAAGTAAAGTAGTGAATATGGAACATGGTGCAGGCAATTCAAATAATCCTACAACTTTAAGTAGCCAATTTCTGTCAGTTCCTATCAAAATTATAACCTTTATAATTTTAGAAGGGCTTTATAATTTGCTTTATAATTTTAGAAGAGCTTCTTACTACTACTAGAAGTAGCTTACTACTAGCTGAACTGTAGACCCCGTATTGTGCCAAAACCTCAGCTGAATGTGTATTGCTTTGTACTAATATGGTGATTTTGCATAATTTGTGGAGTTGTAAGGGGAAAGAGAGATATCTGACCAGGTACAAGTTTGAAAGCCTTTAGTACATTGGTAAATTAATGGTATTTCTGTGCAGGTTACTGAACAGTCAGTGAAAGGAAGTTCAAAAGGATTACAGGAAGAATAAAATCTAAATTGAGGACCTTAAGGTAATAGGTTTGTTCTTAACAGATGTAGATTTTTATGTCTATAATGACATCTATGATGTTACACCTTTATAAAGCTTTTCATCTGAAAACGAATATGCAGTTTCCTGGAAACATAAAAAAGAGAGAATTAACACTATTAGAAAATATGCATTCGTAATTTTGACTTGTCTTCTCATATACAATATATTGCATCTGTTTTTTTCACATTGCTTTTATTTTCTGCAGTGTTGTTCGAAATTTTATGGAGAAGTATGTCTGTTTTTCAGGACATTTTGCCAATCTACTCTGTAATCTAACTAAATGTTAGATTTTTCAACACACTATCAGATCATGCAAAAAATAGTCAATGTCCTCTCCAGTGTTTGGATCCTAGATTTCAATTAAATTGCTGTTATGTTATTTTTACCATCTTTTGAAGACATAGTAATACATATGTATCATGCAGTAGCACTTCTGAATTAGAGTTAAAATAATGGAAAATTCACAGAAGAAGAGCTAATTGGGAAGAGAAACCATGAATTCATCAGTCTGAATTACAGGTTCGAAAAGATTGTTCAATGTGGAGTGCATACACAGCACACTTAGATGTGTAAGTAGAACAAATTGCATTAGAGATTTTTACTCAGAAACTCTTTGATGTTTAAAAAGGTCAACCTTATCTGCATAATAATAAGATATAAAATAATTTCTGTAAGATACAAAGATATAAAGATATATGATAATATTGCTTAATACAGATTTGTGTTATATATAAAAATGCTAGTATGCATATATGATAGCAATGTAAGGATATAAATATCCTTGTGCATGTTTATGTGCATGTTAATGTATATAGGTATATAAATATATAATGTTATAAAAATATAAAGTTACTTCTGTAGTTCTTGTCTCCTCCATTTGACAGAAACGGGGACAAACTGGGTTAAGTCCAGCGAAGGGTCACTGAGGTGATTAAGGGTGTGCAACGTCTCTCATATAAGAAAAGACTAAGAGAACTGGGGACAAGAAGACTTAGGGGGCTCTTATCAATGTTTTTAAATGTCTGATGAGAAAGTGTCAAGAAAATGGAGCGAGACTCTTCCCAGTGGTGCCCAGAGACAGGAGAGGAGGCAACAGGTACAAAGTGAAACAGAGGGATTTCCAGATGAATGTAAGAAAATACTTTTCCATGTGAGGGTAGTTGAAAACTGGAACAGGTTGCCCAGAGTGGAGTGGAGTTGTCCTTGGAGCCAGACCTGACTGGACATAGTCCTGGGCAGCCTGCTTTAGCTGACCCTGCTTGAGCAGGGGTTTAGACCAGATGATCTCCAGAGGCCTCTTCCAAGCCCAACTATTCTGTGATTCTGTGGCTCTATGTCTGATGTGTTTTTTGTTTCAAATTCTTACCCGAGTAGCATAGAATCACTTTGAGGAAAAGGCTAACACTCATTCAGGTTTTATTGGAGCATATTCCTATTAGATATCATAATACTACCATATTCCTATCAGCTGTGGTCAGATTTGCCTACATTTTGACATCTAAACTCAGATTTTTCTAAATCAGCATAGACATCTAAAAGCTAGTCATTTCAGCTTAAGTGAGTCGCTCACCCTTTATACCTTTTTATATGGAAAAATAGTTAGATCAAGCAAGTATCTGTCCCAGTTGCTTTGGATGAAATGAAGAAAACTTGAGAATTGCCTTTTTCTTCCCAATAAAGGAGGCTAGCCTAGAGCACAACTAATCTTAGAAAGCTAACCTTTTGATACTTAATTTAAGTAGAATAATCTCAGTCTTGATACTTACTTCCTAGTTCTCAATTTGTTACTGCAGCTTCTATCAGAAGAAAGCTGGATCATGGAACTAATTTTCAGAAATATTTGTTTAAAATGCTAAAAACAATTCAACAAGGAATTGAATCTTTTCTTAACTGGAGGTTAGAAATGTTCTGCATTTGAAGGCTTGTTTAAAAGTGTCTGCTTAGGTTCTGGGCTGTGTGAACAGTCTTTGATGAGCAGCGTTCTTGAATCGCCAGAGCTGCACTGCATTACTGTAAGAACATGTTAATAAAAAGGAAGGAGTACAGGAAAGACCAGAAGACTTAATCTGAGCTAACTGTTGAGTCAGCGGTAGATTCAAAAGAGCTGGAGAGAGCCTTTGTAGAGTGGAAACTCATCTAATAGAAAGACAGTAGCGTCACAGTGGCCAATCTAACTTGGTAATGATCCTTTAATAACAGATTCTGGAAAAGAATTTGTTTCTAGTTCTTTTATACTCTCAGTTTAGAGTATTAACTGGCAAATCCTGTGGAGATAAGCAGCTTTATGAAATAGTTTTGCACTCCACAGAAGTTTTGCTCGTGTGATGGCCTCCAGTTCTAAAAGGAATATTTGTAATTAATAAAGTGAAGGGATACGATTTATCACCTAAGGGAAGAGATGCTAAAGCTGCCTTATAACTATGAAGTCTATATCGAGGAAGGAATTAAGCAACTTAGTATACACTTCTACATATTTTTTGAAAAGATAGAAGCCTGAGAAATATGAAAACCACAGTACTTTTACTAGTGGTTTCTGACAGTTAAAATTGCTAGACCCTGAGAACACTGGGCTTGCTTATTTGTCCACTGACTATTTAAGACATTCTCTTACTCAAAGCTCTTAAAATAATTTGAATACTGATAAATGGGTTTTGTAGTGCATTTTCACAATTGCTTTTATAAATTAACAAGCATCAAAATACTGTAGTAAACCATAGTAGCAGGACCAAAGCTTTAAATGACTTTTTTTCTTTTTATTTTTCTGATTCTGTGTTTCAGAGTTTCTATACCACATTGATCAGCGATATAGACACTGAAATCTTTATTTATTTATGTTTTGAAAAGTCTTTGTTGCGCTTTTCTGTTCTAGCTATACTGGATATACATATATACATCTAGCTCATGGCTGCTCTTCCAGCCTTAACCAAAGGAAATGTTCCCACTTTTTTCATATTAGTATTTATTCTTCCCCTTTTCCCAAGTAGACTATACATTTCATTCTCTCAGAATTCAGCTAGTTGGCCTCATCTCCTGTGCCAAAAATAATGCCTTTGCTATCCAAAAAAAAAAAGTAGAAGAAAACCATAGTCTATTACAAGATTTTTTTTTCTTCTGGTACGCCAATGAAAAGACTGGCACTTTCTGCAGGATGTTTCACTAAGCAGCCAAAATCACCAGAAAATTTAATTGACAACCAAAGACCCAGTGTTGTCATCTTCATTTGTGTTTAGAAAGCACTGATGTGAAGAATATCTGTGGGAGTATAGGGAATTCCAGATCTTCCTTTGTTGTTTGTTATCTATTGTACAAATGCTTTGCAGTTCATCTCCCCTGTCTTGCCACTGTTGCTAATGTTGGTGTCAGTAGCAAGGTCAGCCAGAATTGAGTATACAGCAGAAACATTTGGGACCAAAAAAATATGAATCTCTGCATAGCAAAGCAATCATGCAGAATCATATTGGCAAGCTCTGCATGACATGGGTTGAGATGAAGCTTCATGCAAGGTTGGATTGTTTGCTGTCTAGAAATAGTCTCAATGCTGCTGTGCTTCATAGACTCCAGTTACTAAAAGAGTTCGAAAGTAAGCTCTATAAAAATAATAATGTTGAGGCTTTGTGACAAATTTGGAATTGATCAATTGGCTATTCACTTCATAGTACATACAGATAAGCTAAGTAGCTATCATTATCCCAAAGGACTCAAAAGGTAGAGGAAAGCAATCAACAGGGGAATATTAGAGAAAAAGACAACCGCCACAAAAATAAAATAAAAAAAACCCAGCATTTCCAGTATTTCCTACTCTTCCTTAGAGCTCTCTATTCTTTGTTTTCCAGTTTTCCAGTGATATCTTCGTACTTGTACCTGTGTAATTTCCACCATTATTTGCACATTCATTTGACCTAGCCCTATATCTGTGCTTTTAATGCACCCTGTTGCAGTACAGATAACAGATTGCACAGTTTGAGGACATGCCTTGAGGATGTCAATGGGCAGAATTTGAGCTATCACTTTGAACTGCCTCTTTTATGTAATGTGTCTCCTATAAAAGAGTTAAAGAAAATAACAATTGGTTTATTCAGCAGAGATATATCTGGTTCATATGCACTCTTCTGTGCCATTCAGAAAGCAGCTGCCAGACTAAATAAAAATACATGATAAAAACCAACTCATCTTTTTAATTGATTTTAATCTAGCTGCATCCAGCTATAAAATGATCCCCATTGATGATATGGCAAATAGTGTGAATGTAATTAGTTAGTAATTCAATGTGCCTTCCAGAAAACAGTCTTCAAACCTTCCTGGAAATAACTTTTTCCCATCTTAACTAACAATTTTTCTTTCTTTCTTTCTTTCTTTCTTTCTTTCTTTCTTTTTGAGATGTATCAAACCGCCAGCTTTCAGAGTCTCTTCAAATCTGTATTCTGAAAATTTGTATGCTCTTTTTGAAATTAATACAAAATGTTTTGTGGCTGAGGCAGTGAATACTCTCTTTAAAGAGAAATAAATAATTGTGGCATGCCCTAGCATATAGAAACACTTCTGAAAACATTACTGAAGATAACATTTATACACTACAATTTTATCTTCCACCAATCCTGGCAAACGGATAATCCTGGAGAATGCACTACCAACCTGCAAAGATTCTTTTCACATTAATTTTAAAAGTATGGTTATTATTTAGAAGTAGCCTTTTAGTTGTATTTCTAATTCTGTAGCATTTTGTGTTCAAAAGGAACAATATAATTACTAAAAAAAAATAAATCCAAAATTAATAATCAGCCCAAGGACAATTTTTGCATTGTGTACCACATGCCATATCAGAGTGTTTCTGCAATATTCTCTAGTAAAAGCAAAGGTCTTCACTTTTCTTAAATTGTCTGCTTCTGATACTGACACTGCTAGTTATATCAAATTGTTTACACAGTTATATCAAATCGTTATATCAGATTGTTTACATCTGGTAATTCTTTATGCATTGACTTACAAGCGGCCTTGAGCCATCCCAAGCCATAGAAGTCTCAACCGTTGGGCAATCATGCAGTAGTTGTTTAATCTAGTTGATGCACAGAATATTTTTGCACGTGTTGCTACATTCAGGAGGGCAAACAGGCTGACATTTAGCAACGATCTTAAGATCAAAAGACCCAAGCAAGCGCCCAAGCAGCACTTCTAGAGTGCTAGAAGGAAAGCCGAGAGTGGTTGCCTCAGTGTGGCTTTTCTGTATGTCAGTGTTTGATTAGTTCCTTTTTGCAGTAGGAAATAGTGTAATTGATGACAATTTGTAATTGATTTTTTTTTAATCTCTTAAGCTTGTGCATCTGGCATTTAGATTGTGAGACTGCCTTGTTGGCCTTGTTGATATTATGTTGAGTTTTGTTTTGTCTTGTTTCCCCCACATAAATTATCTTGGCTAATGAGAATTATATATAGGCATAGAGACAAAAATGTCATTCGTTGGTTCTCAGTGGGAGATAGCCTCTTCCAAAGCTCTTCCTCCTGAGGAGTCAACATAATTTGTTTCCTTTGGTATTTTTGCTGCAATGTGATTGTCTAAGGTACTTGCTCCTAATGAGAGATTGCTGGAAAAAATGTCAGAAATGAATGGAAAATTAACCACTTACTTAGTTCTTCTCGGTATGCGTGAAGATTATATCCCATTTTACCTGATTCCCATTAGTTTTTAACACACCACAACAGGCGTAGACAATCTCCTTGGCAGTTAAGAATCTACCAAAACGGGGCCTGGTAGAGGGGTGTGTTTTTTTGTTAGCTTGCTGCTTTTGTACCTGTGAGAGGCACCTGCCTTGTTGTTCAGTGTGTTCAGATGCAACTGGCCTCGTGCAGAAACCAGCAGTTTCTGATGCAACTGGGCTCGTGCAGAAACCAGCAGTTTCTGCAGTTCATTTCTTCGCTGTGCTTGAAAGTCTACTCAGTTGCCTGTCCAGCCTGAAGAAGAGGAGGCTGAGAAGGGATCCAATCAGTGTGTATAAATACCTTAGTGGAGGGAGTGAGGAAGAAGGGGCCAGCTGCTTTTCAGTGGTGGCCAGCGATAGGACAAGAGGAAACGGTCACAAACTGAAGCACCAAAGCTCCACAGGAACTTAAGGAAAAATTTCTTGGCAGAGTGACAGAGCACTGGAACAGCTTGCCAAGAGAGTTTATCGAATTTCCTTCTCTGGAGATCTTCAAAACCCACCTGGATACCACCCTGTGCCACATGCTCTGGGTGTCCCTGCTGGAGCAGGGGAGTTGAACTAGATGATCTCTAGAGGTCCCTTCCAACCTCAGCCATTCTGTGATTCTGTGAAAACCCACTTGGATGTAATCCTGTGTAAGATGCTGTAGGTGACTCTGCATGTGCAG